>JAIGNY010002020.1:480000-535000 GCA_020152595.1 Chiridota heheva
ACTTGCGTATGAATAATCATAATGTCTTAAAAAAGGTTGTGATTTTTTTTTTTTTTTTAACATTTTGGGGCATATATTTTGTTTGGGGTCAGAATTCTATTTGAGTGCGCCAGATTTCCATTGCCCCACCCCCCTCATTTGGAATATTACCATTTTTGTTATATTTCATTGAATAAGGGCAAACGGAAACGGAGGTATCTTTTGATCAGTATAGCTTCAATCATTTAAATAAAAAATACGTTCTCAGTCATTTTCAATGACAGAAAAAGAAAATCAAGAATTGAATGAAAAGCTGTCTTCCATTTTATTCTTTACAAATACTGAAATTTACAACTTTTGTTATCAATTATAGCACGCAGAAGTTGAAGAATGTTTTACTCAGTATTTAATTATCTTTCGAATATAGACATTGTAGGCCGGTAGGGAGTGAGGTGCGGCGTGTGCGCTCGCACCCCACCGACCGCCAAGATGCACAAATCTCAAATACCCCCGGAAAATTTGGAGGCCAGAGGCCCCTCGCTACAAACGGAGCGAGCATTGATTACGTTGTGGGCCAGGGGGTCGCGTCCCCTTAATGCCAACACGATTTCAGCAATTTAGACGTGAGAAAATTGGATTTCAAAAACATAAGTAATAAGGACAATTTGAGGGTATTATTGTACAATTTGTGGACTTTAATTTATAATTTACTCACAAGTTAAATAGCATATGCTAGAAACTAATTTAAAAACTCAGCATCTGGTTATCTGTTTATTCACACAACACATTCAGCTGTATCGAAATTGGGGTTTGACCTTTATTTTTCGGCCCTGTTGCTTTCAAAGGCACAACGTAAACAAACGAATGAGAGGCTCCAAACTCGATCTCTTGTCGTCTGCTTAGACTAGGGCGCAATCTAAACAGACGACAAGGGGCCGTTGGTATTTATCACGGGGCTACAGTTTCTATATCCCCGTATTTCTGATATGTTTTGCACGCAGCATAGGCCTATTTCGACTCTCTTCGTCTGTTTAGACTAACTGGATACCCCAGTCAAAACAAACGATAAGGGGACATATTTGTATTGATCAAAGGGACATATGTGTATTGATCAAGGGGACCAAGTCAAATTATCGTAAACTTCCAGGGACTCTATGAATCAAAATGTCAATAACTTTTGGCTTTTTTTTTTAATTCTTTGAGAAATTAAGTTATTTTAATATTGTTTGTTTACATGTTTTCAATTTATATTGCTGGAGGTCCCGGGCCCTCTTGGGGTCGGAGGCGTTGGGGTCTGCCCCGGTGTAAAAATTTCCCCTTTTCAGAGAAAGTGCCTTTTTCAGAGAGAACAAGTGTCCAGAGAAGGAACGTGCATGTCCTTTCAAATATTAGAAAACTTTCATCTATCAACAGTTCAAAAATGAATAAATTATAAATCTGAACTTTTCATTAACAGATTAAAGGACTAGCTGACTAGTTTATTGGTCAAGCAAGTATATCTTATATGAAAAAGAAAGAAAGAAACAAAATGTAAATCTTGGTATGATATATTCCTATTTTCTCGAATTTTGGTAAGAAATATCTTGATTCGAAATTTCCGTGGCTATAAAAAAAAAAAAAGAACGAAAAACAAAAGAAATGCTAGGTTTTAAAATTCATTTGTAATATTTGGGAAATAAATGCTACCGTAAACAGATGTAACGTAAATAATTTATTTTTCAGTTTTGAGCTATTTCTTATTAAAATATTATCAAGCATTAAATTGTGAGCTGGGGCAAATACATAAAAGCAATATGTATTAATTTTGCAGTGTATTAATTGCTTTAATAAAGAAGTTGTAATTGAAAGTTATCGCAACATCAATATATTAAAAATAGTTTGCCGTTTGGCTCAAAAAATGTTGATGATATTTTTTAGAATTCGAAAAGAAGTGAAAACTTAACTGCTTAATAAGTATGACAAAAAGTGCAGCCTTCTGACGGACAAACGGATACCGGAAGCCAGAAACGAATTTTTTAGACGGCACGAGCGCGAAGAACATTAAAATATCTCAAACCTATATATATATATAAATATATATATATAAATATATATATATATATATATATATATATATATATATATATATATATATATATATATATATATATATATATATATATATATATATATATATATATATATATATATATATATATATATATATATATATATATATATATATATATATATATATATACATATATATATATATATACATATGTATATATATATATATATATATATATATATATATATATATATATGTATATATATATATATATATATATATATATATATATATATATATATATATATGTATATATATATATATATTTATTATATATTTATATATATATATATATATATATATTTATATATATATATATGTATATATATATATATATATATATATATATATATATATATATATATATATATATATATATATATATATATATATATGTATATATATATATATATATATATATATTTATATATATATATATATACATATATATATATATATATATATATTTATATATATATATATATATTTATATATATATATGTATATATATATATATATATATATATATATATATATATATATATATATATATATATATATATATATATATATATATATGTATATATATATATATATATATATATATATATGTATATATATATATATATATATATATATATATATATATATATTGATATATATGTATATATATATATGTATATATATATATATATATATATATATATATTTATATATATGTATATATATATATATATATATATATATATATATATATATATATATATATATATATATATATATATATATATATATATATATATATGCATATATATATATATATATATATATATATATATATATATATATATATATATATGTACATATATATATATATATATATATATATATATATATATATATATATATATATATATATATATATATATATATATATATATATACATATATATATATATATATATATATATATATATATATATATTATATATATAGAGCGGATGTTTATATTCATGGCCGTACGAGGTAGGAGGGAGGGGCTTGGGAGGCAGCCAGTGGTGTAGAGCTCAATTTTCAGCCGAGGGCTCTTTTTTCGCAATGTTTAAAGTTATCGACGTGCAACAATGCGTTATCTGATCGAAATGTGTGATTATTAAATATAGCTAGCCAAGGGACCCACCGCCCTGAGCGCGAAGAACATATATATATATCTACACCACTGGGGGATTCCCCTGTTGGCCAGATATACTCATCTTTGTCGGGCAAAGAATCGTCATGTTCGACTCTGCTAGATATCTGGGTCATGATGGGCACTGATCTTATATAGTCAGGCAGAGTGTACTTTTTAAAGAGGCGATATCGTCATATGTGCACAATATTTAGAATTCCTTTCAAATTTTTTGATAGCTTAAAAATTTTGCTGCGCGATTTGTTGTCTCGTATTGCAAGGTATATAGTTATTTAAAACGACTCGAATGCTACAACTTCAATTAGCCCAGATGCTTGCGGCGATCGCAATTAACGTTGTTTTCTTTAAATCATGCCGTGAGTTCAAGCCCCGGTAGAATCGTTTATTTTGACTTTTTGCTTTCATCTTCTTCTTTTTTTTTTCTCAGTAATTTTCATTTGGTGACTATCATTGTTGTATTATAATACTAAAATTTTACTTACGCTTTCTGACAAAAAAGCATTGAAAAAAACAAATAAGTTTCTCGTCACAGTAACGTAATGCCTTGTGTATGTAATTCTGCACACACAACGTACATGCTAGTGTCTGGCTGTACTGTGTGGTACAAACAGACTGCCGGAAGTGACGTCAAAATAAAGTATCTCCCATTTTTACCGTATTTTACTGAGACGAGCCTCCCTCTTTAAATCATTGTTTTATTAGAATCATGCCCGTATTCGCTAAATTTTTCGATAGTTAATGACAATTTCACGAAAATTGAAAAACTGCCCGGAAATGGAAGAAAATGTCCCGAAAATGGAATAAAATTGCCCGAAAGTGGAAGAATATTTCCCGAAATTTAAGGAAAATGAAAGAAATTTCCCCACAATTAAAGAAAATTGCCTAGAAAGGAAAACAAATTTCTGAAAATTGCCCGGAAATGAATGAAAACTCCCAAAAATTGTGAGACATTTATCAAAAGTTGGCCGAATTTCCCGAAAATCAAAAATCTGACCGAAAAAATTGCCCGGAAATGAAGGTTATTTCCTTCTCCCCAAAACCCAAAACCCGGCCGGTGAAGCCATTACCCAAAAATAATGATTGATATATACGCAAGCATTCATTGCGATTTTTTCTTCGTGATATGTTTTCGAGTCGGGCAAAACGTCACCGCCCCATGAGTAAGATGCATGGTCCCGTACGGCATATGAAAGAAAGACTTTAAAAGACACATAATGATGAAGAAAGCATTTAAAACTCTCATACCGTTAAGGAGATATTAAAGATTAAAGCTGTGTCATTTGCGTAGAAATGCAGGTGTAGTAAATTTACAATGGAAGTGAACGGGCATTGTTAATAATTTTAATGTATTTTAAAGTAAACTTATTTAACCTTTTTACTATTTGAATTATTTTCGTTTGGCTTTTCGCAAAAAGTTGTTAATGAGTGGCATGGTTTGTCCGAGTTTGTTAGTTAGCTCCAATTTTGTTCACAATTTCAAAGTCAACATTGATAAGTTCCTTACTAACTCTAGGCGTATGCACAGGCTATTATATTCACATAGTACTGCCATAAAATCTTGAAATTGGACATCTTCTTTAGATGTCTCAGTTTTTATTCTAGATTTTAATATATGGGTAAACAAGCCTCACCTTAACCAGCTTTCAGCTGAATGGGCTTTCCTGTATAAAGATGAGTTAAATAATTCAAATAAATAGACATGGCCTATTCATCCCATCACAAGATCGTTGGTTTAGCTTATAAGTAATCATCCAAATGTGATTTTTCTTACTTTTTGAATTACCTGTTAGGCAACTCAGTTGGTAATGTTTACATACAGTTTTGTATGGTGTGTGAAATGTGTACTGCATATAAACAGTGCATCACTCTTCTTTCGCCTTTACTAAGAATTCACTCACTGAATTTTGTGCATGCTTGAAGACTAAATTTTCATCAAAAATGTGAAACACTTACAGGAAAATTATTTATGTAAGAAGCCAAATATCAGTATATTAATATGCTTATGTGTAGTGTCTGTAAAGCAATATCTTCATGGAAATGTTATCAAATAAGAAAAATCATAATTTTCTTAAATAACTTTTAGAAGGCCTGGTGCAAACACTATTTCTAATGAAATAAATAAAATAAAAAAATCACCAGGGTAGATTTGAGAGGCTTTCACCAAGTGCCATCCCTCTTTATATCTTGGTAATACTAAAAAGTTTTTTCATCACATATAAGCAATCACTATTTAGTTTTCAGAGATAAACTGTGACTATCATTCTCAATCTTAGCAGGAAATTAACAAAGTTGTTTCCAATGTAGTTGGCAAAACTACCAGTCTTATTCCTAATAAGAATGGCCTTTGCCACACCCACTGCCAACATGTTTACATAATACGTAGCCTGCGTAGGCCTATTTTGATTGACTTGGCTTAAACTTAACAGCACAACATTAATTACCAAATCTTATATACGAAAGGATCATCAATCTTAGTTCAAACATAATTTCATTGCATCCCAAATGTGGTTTGTCAATGAAAAAGGTAAAGCTGAGAATTTCAGTACCAGGAAATGTCACTGCTTGTCAGATTTATGCTCTTTACTTACTGTAACTTTAGTGTTACAACTTACAAAGGTCAGTAGACAATCCTAAATTTTGAGGTAAAAAGAATACAGTTTGCTTGACTAGGTATATGGAAAAATGTTAAAGAGATACATGTATACAAAAAACAAGAGTGGGTACCAAAAAGAAGCTTAAGTTTAGCTTGAATAAGTTAACTAAAAGCCAATAATCCAGTACCGTATTTGCATTGCATTGTTCGAATTGAATTGTAACACAAATCTTTATGCCCAAATCACGGAGTGATTTGTTGAAGAGTTATTTTGCAAAAAATTCTTTGAGCCCTATCTTCCAATTTGTAGTCATCTTAGGCCTACCTAGTAGGCTAGGTTACTAAATATGTGTTCATATTGGACTTACACAAATGCACAAATTCGAATTACTGTAGGCCCCTAGGCCAGTATAGACTTTGAAGAAATTTCAGTCAAAATCTACTGTGGATGATGAAATCTATTTCTCGTTGTTGTTCTTTTAAATTTGAAAACGATTTTTGTTTCTTTTCTCAGCAAAAGTGCAGTACACTATAACGTTACAGTTAGCCGAATTAATAAGGCTAAGCCATATGAAGGTAAAGTTTGGCCTTGTACTTGACTTTTAAGTTAGGGTTAATGTGTCTATATATCTCGAAAGAGTTTTGCCTTCAAATTAACTTCCAAAAGAAAACAACTTCTTTTGGAGTAAAATATGTATGATTTTTGGTCAGTCAAAAAGCTTTTTAGAGGCAAAAATTGCCTTAGATCAATCACCGAGAATTTACTTTTTACGTTTTCTGTTGACTTGATGTGTTGTTGGACTTGATGTGTTGCTGGATGTATAATCTGGTAGTTTGCGCTGCGCTTTTCCTGCCAAACTTTGGTTTGTTTACAAAATTGCAGCCGGATGACGTTTTTTGCGTCTAGGCCGAATGACGCCACACTCTCTGGGCTGATAAATGGTGATTCAATTGTTCATGAGACAAAATGTTCCAAAAAAATGGTAGTTCAAAGAAAAATGAACTCCTTGATAAAGCTAAAGCTTCACGCGAAGAACGAGCTTTACAAAGGAAGAAAACAGAAGCGGCGATTAAAGTTCAGGTAATTCTTACTTAGTTTTACGGTGGATTTTACTCGAGATGTTAGTGTAGGCCTACGTACAAATTGAATTTAACGAGGCCTAACGTAGGACTAGTTCCGCTAAAAATACTTATTTATATACTGTCAGACTATCTTTTACAAAACAGAATTAATAACATTTGGTTCTTTCATGATATAATAAACAAGAATAAAACAGTGGCAGTGGAGGAGACATGAACAAAGTAGAGCTTATATCAGGGTTTAGTCAGATTAAACATCTGACTGGTACTGGCCTTTTCGCTATAATAAGCACTCACGATCCTACATCTGACATCAGTACATGGTTGCTATACACATTCAGAATTAAGAAATTACGCTATTAAGTAAATGCTATTTATTTAATAGCGTTTAAAGTGCTATTTACTTAATAGCGTTTAAAGTGCTACATTAATCGATGCGATGATGAATTTCGTATAGGCGCTAGAATAACTAGGCCTTTTCGCGATGATCAATGGTCAACATTTGACAATGACCATCATCGTCTAACCAACTGTTAGTTATTATACACATCCCTCAGTATGGGTTGACACTGGGATTGCCATATGAGGGTTGTTATAAATTAGGTAGGCCCCTACTGTACGATTCCTATGTTTTTTAAAATTCACACATTGTAGAAAATTGATGATTAAAAAATAACTTACTTTTTGGATATTCTTATACCAATTAGTCAGAATTCACTTTTCCAAAAAACTTTTCCTCGATCTTTATCAATTTAGCAACATGATGGGATACAGTTCTTTGATTCGATGTTTTGGTAGCCATCTTTCTTAATCAATGCACGTTTGTGATTAACTATTCAAACGTCTGCAAATAAGTTTTAAGATCTTCCACTAGACCCCTAGCTTGATTTAAAAATGGGAAGGGTGCTAGACTTGTTGAGGGGCACATTAATGTGAGCGTGAATCGCTGTGTCTTTTCGGCATGGAGTCCAGTGAGGGGGGGGGGATTAATCCCATGGTGAAGAAGAAGCTCTGGGATTTTAGCTATAACTATACCTCAGAATGAAAGTATTCTGATTGATAAGGACCATTCATGAGCCAAACAGGACAATTGCTTACCATGCTATAAATCTGTGTTCTGTATCCATGTAAGGTATTTCATTTATGAGGTTAATTAAGATCATTAAGTTAAAAAAATAAAATATTTTTTTTAATGAAGGGCAGGGCGGACCCCAGGGGGAAGGGTGGACCCCCAGGGGGCAGGGCGGGCCTATGGAGGGGCAGGGCAGGTCGCCTCTGTAAAACAGCAAAGCTAGGGTTCTGGTGTGCATATTAATAAGGTTATTTGCATAACACTACACCTGCATACAAAATATTTAACCTGAGATAATAACTTGGTATTTGGTTCAGTGGTAGAGGCATTGGTACTGTTCAGCTGAGCTTGATTGTGGGGTTGTGTGTGCATACTAATTAGCCTATTTGCATAGCTATATATGTGGTATCTCTTGAATTAAAGTGGGTATGATATGATTTTGCTTTAGCAAATGATCATACAGTTTACTGTATGTGAAGAGCATTGTTCACACCTAATGGTGAGGTATAGTGTGCATATCATTTGGGTTATTTGCATAACAAATAGACTTTGCTGCAAAATGTTTGACTGGAGATGAAAAATATATCTCTTATTATTAACTAACTTCACATTTCTAGTTTTAATTTTCTTCAATTTGTGGTAAATTTTATATAATGTTTGGGACATTTCCTTCATTTTAAAGTTTTCTTAAATTTCTGGTAAATTTTCTTCATTTTTCAGGAAATTCCTTTTATTATTTGTGATATCCCTTTCAATGTTTGGGAAATTTTGTTCATTGTTGTTCAACTTTAGGAAATTTCCTTCATTTAGGACAATTTTCTTCAATTTTAGTAAATTTTCTTCAAATTTCAGTAAATGTTCTTTAATTTTTGGTCAATTTTTCAAATTTTGGGATATTTTTTTCATATTGGGGCAAAATTTCTGGAAATGTTGCCAAATTTTACCAAAATTTCCTTTAATTTTTTGTTAATAACTTTCCAATTTTCCCAATTAAAAGAAACCTTTCAGAGAGGACGTTTCTCTGTGCTCCCAACTTATTTAAGACCATACACCCTTGTCCTAATATGTACCATAAATCATGTCAAAACTGCTCATAAAACATGTTTTCACATCATCGCTGCTTTGGTTTATATTGACATTTTATCCTGGCTCTGCCCCTGTACTCTGATAGCACAAATGCTAAAAATAGATGTACTGTAGGTGAAATTGTTTTCTGAGTTATAATTGAAATTAAGGAAAGAATAAGTTTAGTTTAGCAAAATATTCAAAACAGCTAGAATGGGCCAAAATTTATTTAACCGGTACTGAACAAATTTTACTGGCTAAACATGTCTCAAAATGGCCAAATTTGCCATTTGACCGGTAATAGGCCAATATGGCAACCCTGATAAACACCTCACCTCACCCAGTGGGCACTACTTGCTAGGCAATACTTGTATCACTGAGTAAAACAAAGCACAATACACTCTTTAACATTGAAAACCATTCAGACAACAACAAATAACATAATCATGAAATTTAAACCCTTCTCAAAAGTACTTATGAGATATGATTTGATTTTTAATTGTGTCTTGAATTCTTTAAGAAGTATCTTTCAATCCAAGTTAAAACTGAAATGATGAATTTTTTTAATGTAAAACACTTCAAAATTAACGAAGAAATGACATTCCGATCACTTCGCACATCCCTCATTTTTGGAAGGCTCTTACAATCAATGCGCATATCATCTCACTTTGAGTCTGAGATTGATGCATTACTAAAGGTTATTTTAATGGAATAGATTTGCACTGTTAAATTTTGTTTAAAATAGTGAAAATGTCATATTTTGTACAGTTTTTTTAAACAATACCTATTAAGTTTAAGTTGTTCATTATCAAAATCAAAGTTGAGTTCTTGAGGATATTTCAAGTTCAAATTTTGCTAATTTAAAAATAATTTGTATATATCTTTACAGGCTCTTATTCGTGGGTTTCTGTGTCGTCGACGATTTCGCCATGTGATGCTGAATGATTTGGAGGGCATTCTGTGTGATGCTAAAACAGATCAAGTTTTTCCAAAGGAAGCCCTTAAACCAGGTAAGATGCATTTATAAAAGATGAGAATTGCCTTTTCACATTAAAGCTTATTAGTACCAGTAATTACAACGATCCATGCATAGTTAGAGCAACAAACAGCTGAATATGTTAAGTACATAACATCACCATTTGTGCACAAAGGCCCATATTGTAGTTTTTTGTAGACTTAATATTCAAATTTGTGATATATAATTATCAGAACTATTTCTTTATTTTCTAATACTAATCCATTGTTTTTAAATCCTCTGTGATACTTTATTGAAGGAGATACAGTAACCTGTTAGAGATAGGCAGCATGTGTCCATGGAGTCCTGGGACATTATGTTAGCTTGTGAATCCTATATTTTATTTAGTAAATACTTTGCATACTACTAAACCAAAATATCATTTTAGGAAAAATGCAATATCATCATATGAGCTCTCATGTGAGCACTATTGTTTCAGAGCTCTTTTCATTTCAAGATCTTTGATAACATTTATCCAGAAACGATTTGAAATTCTGAATGTTACTCAAAATTGGATATTTATGGGATTTTTAAACTTACATTCATGTAGTTAAACTTGAACGTAACAGATGGAAAAATGGTGGTATATTAAGTTAGAATCCATATGACTGATCAAGCGGCGAAATTGCAGAAATATTAACAGGACTGCAAAATGTTCAGATGATACATATGGATTTTATCCATCTTTTCAATGGTTGGAATTTGAACCTTGAGGGGTAGTGGCTGCAATTGACTCACAGTAAAGCTTCAGTTGAGTAATTTTTCCAAAACCACAACGATTGATATGTTGTTTACAGCACATACTGTATGCTGAAGTGCTCACATTTGTTTCTACTGAAAAAGGAGTTTGTATGTGGTACTGTATACCTTGAAGTTGTAAAGCTTCTATGTTACTGTGAATACCACTTACATTTCAGAGTTCAAATTTATGTACTTGTGCTTACGTATGTCTTCATGTTTTTGATTCTTCTTTCAACAGCTGTGGTCTTTTTCTCTGCAGTTCAAAAGTTTCTGTACATCAGTAAGGGTCATACAGATAAAAATGACAGACAGGTAAGGGAGATTAAAGCATAGGGTATCAAAAAGCCGGACAAAGAAATTCATCTTAAACTGGCTTAAAAATTGATTCAAGATATTTATGTAAATTATATTCTTTTCGATATTTTCATCAGAATTATTTTTGGACATTGTAACTAATGATAGGCCCTTTCTCGTGGCAATTGTACTATTTAAAGGAGATTTTGAGGAAGAGGGGTACTGAACTAAACTCTATTTAAAAAGTTGCTTCATCTTGTCCCTATTTTCCTCCACTCTGCCTCTCATTACCTCTGCCCTGCTCCTTTCGCAAACCTTCTATATTGTTTTCAAACACATAACTCAATTGCTGAGTTCTTCCAGAAAATCCTCCGGATAAAATTATCTCCTTCCTTCATCATGCTTCCCTCTACAACCATTTTTAATTCTCCTCTTCCACCCCTTCTCTCTACTTTGTTTTTGTTTTAACCATGCACCTCCTCTCTTGATCACAGCTTTCTGACTTTTGTTCTTGAATTTCTCTCATTCTCCCCCTGTTTTCTTTCCTTCCTACCCCTAAAATGATCTGACCTCTCAGGCACAATTTAACCCTCGTTGTCATGGTGCCGTTAAGACCTCATCAAACAAACAAACATAATTATGAGAATAGTTTCATCTTCTTGTCCTGTTGCTTACAGTTCCACAATATGCTGGGATAATATTTGTATTATTGAACAAATATTATCTCTTAAGGTTTGTTTTGTAATTGCCTCAAGCTTCATACTATACAGTCATTTCACACTGCCCTTTCTGGATGAAGCTGGAGATTTTGTAGACTTTTGTTCAGAATTTAATTCCATAGTTACATTGGTGTTTGATCAAATTTCTGCAACAGTGCATACGTTTATGCTAAAAAACTGTTTTACATTGTATTTGGAAAGTGAAAATAGCTCCAAAAATTTATAATTTTAAAAATGAATAATTTTGTTAGCTGTAGAATTATGCTTATCATCATGTAGTTTTTTTGGGGGGGTTCTTTTCATGAATTTCTCTGATTCAGATTTACAAGTGCGCTATAACAGATTGATCTATCCATAATAGCTAGCTAGAAATGTGCAGCTCACCTGTTGGTTTATTTAGTGTTTGAATTGGGTAGTAATAAGGAAGATAATGCCGTTTCTTTCTTGACAGACAATTGAGAAGATCTGTCGATATATTCTTGCCAGCATGGACAGCTCAGATGCAAAGGTTTGTTGAATTTCAGAATCATAGACTCATCTCAACTTTCTTCTTATCAGAAGCAACTCTTTCTCGTTTTGATAGAATCGTCATTTGTTAAAACAGTTTTGCATTTGCATAATTCCATTCGCATTCATATCCGTAAGTCTTAGTAAGTCTTAAGTAACAAATATATAAAACAGATCAATCATCAAATGATTGTTGTAACAAAGTTTGTACATGGATAAGAGCTCAAACAATTAATGCTTAGCCTGAATAAAATTGAAAACAATGATCAGAGGGTAGATCTGAAGTGTTTAAAATGCAAATGGCAATACAGATCAACAGAGAGAAGGAGATTGTTTGGGGTTATAACTTGGTGGGCCTAGGATTTATGAGGTAGATTATATACCGGATGAGGAATGAACAGGGGACAGAGGTACTGTATGTGCTCTACAGAGTGCTATAATTCTAGTTAAAAGTTCTTTTATGCTCTTTCAATTAATTTGATTCATTGTTTATGTTAATTTTCTGGTTTCTGAGACATAGCTTTTCATTATTTTGAATTAGCTCAAACTCTTCATATCTACTCATTTTTAGTTTGTGAAGTAGCATTCAAATCCTCTTTTTTCTTCCTGTTAGGTTTGGTATGTTTCCTTAGCATTGTCTAAAAACCATGTGTTACTCTGGATACAGCAAGTAAAGGATATCTTGTGGCTGGCTTGTCAGGAAATTAAATTGCTAAAGGTATGGACTATTGGTTAAACATTACAATGAACAATTTTAATGACCACAACTGCTGATGGACAGTAAGGTAGAGAGATATTAAGTTTGTATTTTGATCGTTCTGTCCATTTTGCAATCAATGGGTGGCTCACCATAGGGCAATGGGGTGCACTAGCCTCCCCCCCTCAAAAGATTTGCTAATTATTTTTTGTATTGAATTATATGTATAATTAAACAGATGTTAATGTTTTGCTCCTCCCAATGAAATCTCTTACAGCTGCCTATGTTTACACTTGTTCCTTGTACTCATTTGTACACCGAATCATCACCTATATTACTACCTCTTACAAACCATCAAGCTCTTATTCAATCAAATTCCACTCAGACTCAATCTCCATAAGAGCATTTTATTTATATTTCATCTTGTCTTCATTTCAAAATTGACTCATTTGAGTTGTTTAGGTTGATGCTTTATATTTAAATTCAATGATACAGTAACTGCAATACATTACATTTACATTACATTTCTAACACAGCACTGCAATACATACATTAACAGATATTGGGGGAGGATACCTATGCGTGTTCCCCCCTACATTGGTAAAATGTGAAAAGGGTTCCTTTTACTTCCTGTATGAAAAAACACAGATATACATGTACCTCAGTTGATAGTTGAGGGAGACAAATAGTTGAAATCATTACTAATAATGTCAATTACAATGTTACAGTGCCAGTTTTGACTTGAAGGCGTGGTGTGTTTGTTTTGCTTTTCAGAATTTGACATATAAGCACTTGTTTGCCAGTACCGACATTTGACATCTTTGAAGTTAGAAAAGTTTTGAATACCTTTAGTATGCAACATTTAAATACATTTATATTTGAAAGGCAGACATAAATTTCCATGGTGTGTAAAATATGTAAGAATGAAATTTAGTGAGAATGCTCATTCGTGATGAGGTTTAGAGAGGGAAGATTCCTGATGTGGGTTAGAGAGGGAAGATTACTGATGAGGGTTAGAGAGGGGAGATTACTGATGAGGGTTAGAGACGGAAGATTTCTGATGAGGGCCAGAGAGGGAAGATTCCTGATGAGGGTTAAGATAGGGAAGATTACTGATGAGGATTAGAGATGGAAGATTTCTGATGAGGGTTAGAGAGGGAAGATATCTGATGTGGGCTAGAGAGGGAAGATTCCTGATGAGGGTTAGAGAGGGAAGATTACTGACGAGGGTTAGAGACGGAAGATTTCTGATGAGGGCCAGAGAGGGAAGATTCCTGATGAGGGTTAAGATAGGGAAGATTACTGATAAGGGTTAGAGAGGGAAGATTACTGATGAGGGCCAGAGAGGGAAAATTACTGATGAGGGTTAGAGAGGGAAGATTACTGATGATGGTTAGAGAGGGAAGATTCTTGATGAGGGTTAGAGAGGGAAAATTCCTGATAAGGGTTAGAGAGGGAAGATTCCTGATGAGGGTTAGAGAGGGAAGATTACTGATGAGGGTTAGAGAGGGAAGATTCCTGATGAGGGTTAGAGAGGGAAGATTACTGATGAGGGCTAGAGGGAAGATTACTGATGATGTTTAGAGACGGAAGATTCCTGATGTGGGTTAGAGAGAAAAGATTCCTGATGAGGGTTAGAGAGGGAAGATTCCTGATGAGGGTTAGAGAGGGGAGATTCCTGATGAGGGTTAGAGAGAAGATTCCTGATGAGGGTTAGAGAGGGATGATTTCTGATGTGGGTTAGAGGGAAGATTTCTGATGAGGGTTAGAGAGGGAAGATTACTGATGAGGCGTAGAGACGGAAAATTTCTGATGAGGGCCAGAGAGGGAAGATTCCTGATAAGGGTTAAGGTAGGGAAGATTACTGATAAGGTAGAGAGGGAAGATTACTGATGAGGGTTAGAGAGGAAAGATTACTGATGATGGTTAGAGAGGGAAGATTACTGATGATGGTCAGAGAGGGAAGATCCCTGATGAGGGCTAGAGAGGGAAGATTCCTGAATCTTTGTTCCCCATTAATTGTGCTTGAGATATTGCTGATATTAGAATAAATAAGATTGTTTTTCTGCAATAAATTTGCTTTTTATCTTATAGTTTTTACTCTATTAACCACATTATTGTTTTGTCTCCCAATTGTATTTATAGGTCGAGTCTCCTCAGCAATCACGACTACTTTCGCTGTATCTGCACATGCTTATAACATTCACAGACACTGCTACATGGAAAGTTTTGAAAATCCCTGGAGGTATGACTTATATGACAAAGTATCACATTCTTTTATAATTATTTGTTACTTTAATGTAGCAGTGCAGTTTGAGAATGCTGCTCTCTGTAGTTAGTTATCAATTATATTGACTTTCTGTCATCAGTTCATTTTTTGAAAATCACATGAGATAGCCTTTTGATTAAATTAAATCAAAAGGATGATCTTCTTTTCACAAAATCACGTTATCCAATTTTCTTGTACTGTAGTATCTAGTTTTTTTTATGTTTGGGTAATGTTTCGCTTTAATTACGACGTTGATGTGAGCTTTCATGTGATTTTCGATAATATCCTAAACTTTTATGATACTTTGGTGATTAAAGGGTGATTAATAATTCAGATTTTATTCTAAAGAAAGTGTAGTACCAATGTAGAACTGTTGTTGGGAAAACTTCCAATGTAAAAGAGCTCAGTGGATGAAGAATTGTAATTTGTGGAGAAACATTTTTATTAAAAATCATGGTACAAAAACTTTTTTAAATTATATGAAATTGATGAACTCTGTAATACTTAAAGCTTGTTACTTAAAAGCCTATTAGAGTACTAATTGCTTAGGCACTTGATGATTTGGCAAAAAGGACAAAGTATTTTACTACATTACACAATAAAGTGGAGACAATTTTCAAGTTGAAATGTACTTTAATTGACATTGATTTCACATTGATTTAAAAAGAATCTGTAACCTCATCCCTAAATATTTGTATCTCAGTGAACGACAATTTTCCATTCGTTTGTAGCTGAAGCCCTTCGCAGTAGCCTAAATCAACTGTGTGCCAACATCATGGGTCACCTGATGAGCAAAGGATTGTACCCTGTGTTACAAGAGCTGCTATTGCATGGTTTAGCCAGGAGCAAACCATCATTCTCCAAACCTGTCTTAAGTGCAATATTTACCATTTCATGGAGGTAGGTGTAAATGAGGTGTCTGTCACCATACAGAAAAGTCTGCTGATAGTTATCTTGATGCTGTGCTACATGTTTTACAGTATAAAAGAAGTCTGTCATGTTTTTTCTTAATAGTTTCTAGAGAAGAAGATACTGTCATAATTAAATAAGTGTTGCATAATATAGATTGAGATTTATAGGCCAAATGCATTTCTAATTCTTTTAGAAAGTATTTTAGGAATAAAGATTAAGAATGAACAGGGATCTTAATCTTCACCCGCTTTTAAGTTAAGAGTTTGAATACACCTCAGTTCGCAGTACATTTGGAACCACATATTCCTGTGATTTATTTTGGGATAAAATGCTTAGTAGTGGTAGATCCTGCTAGTACTCTCTTCAATGAAGTTTGTTTATGTTTGCAGTGTACCATTACAAATGTTCTATTTAAGGTCAAGTTGAGAGAGACATACTCTAAAAGTTCAGTAAAAGGTTCAACAGAAATTGAAAAGAAAACTGGAAATTTTACTGAAAACAGAAGTAAACATTACAAAGATTAGTAAGGGATGAAAAATATACACTATTTAATTCCATCAATTTTTGTTTTGTTTTGTCACGGTGCATGTTGAAGTCTTATAAGCAATATTCTTCTCTTTGTAGACCGTATGCAAGCAGCAATTTTTCACCTCATCTTACCAATTTATTTATTCTGTACATCCTGACTATCCCAGCTGTTATCAGCCACCTAGCAAACATGGCCCTGAGGTGAGAAAATTATGACACTCTAATTTGATGGATAATGTTTTCTAATTTTGCAAACTTTACTCAGCCACTTTGATTGAGTACAAGATGAACCAATTACAAAGATTTATACATAGATGGTGTTTGCTATCAAAATTTGAAGAGGAAAAAAACTTACCTGCAAGGCTAAGAATTTGACGCAAATTATACAACCTCTCTCGTATCGACAACGCTCATATTACTCGTCTTAGAATAGGTCACACCCACCTCACTCACTCCTTATTGGCTCCCCCCAACCCCTTTGCAACAATTGCCATTGCACCCCCACAATCCATCACATTCTCCTTGCTTGCCCCTGTACAACCTTCCCAGAGCTTCCCTTGCTCCCCACAACCCAATTGGTGAGTTCTTCTAGAAAAATCCTCAGGATAAAATTATCTCCTTCCTTCATCATGCTTCCCTCTACAAGCATATTTAATTCTCCTCTTTCACCCCCTCTCTCTACTTTGTTTTTGTTTCAACCATGCACCTCCTCTCTTGATCACAGCTTTCTGACTTTTGTTCTTGAATTTCTCTCATTCTCCCCCTGTTTCCTTTCCTTTCTACCTCTAGAATGATCTGACCTCTCAGGTACAATTTGATCCTCGTTGTTGTGGTGCCGTTAAGCCCTCATCAAACAAACAAACAAATTATACAAAGGTACTGAACTGAAAGTACTTCACAGCAAAACCAATAACAATAAAACTAAAATAAGGCTAATTATCCATGTGAATTGTAACATATGCAAAAAAGCCGAAAGCTTGCCAAAAAATGAGTGAAGAGAAAGTTTTTCTCAATAGAAAGTTAGTCAATATAAGTAAGTGGTTTGAATTTACATTTGTATGACAAAGCACATACAATTGATTGGGTGATATTCATCTGTGTACTGAATGCTAGGGAACAGTAACATACAATAAACACAATAATAAAATACTAGCAATTGATGTAGAAATAATAGTACCTGACTGAACTTTGACATTTGGTGACTAGTCTTAAGTCACGATTTTGGGAAAATTGTAATGTAATCAAGTGGAATTACTAATCATTAACTTTTACATGTGGAGATGTTGGACATTTCTGCAAGATACATTTGAAGTCTGGTAGAGTTTAATGTAGCATTATTTTTCTTGTTAAAGGACTAGTGAAACCTAGAGGCAGTTTTAACCAGATTAATTTAAGAATTATTACCTCCTCATCCACAAATTTGCTGTCTGTCTACCCACTTAGGTGGATCGGGTGAGGTGGGTCCTTTGGTAGGGTGAATGGGTTGGATTATAACTTTTTGGTGGGATGGGTGGTGGGTATGTGAGTTTAGAGGAAAGAATGTTGGTTTGGGTTAACAGTTGAAAGTAAAGGGATGTTATCATTGGTGAGGGATTTGTATAATTTTGCTATGCCTTGATGAAAATAATAAAAGCAACAATACAATACATCTCACCAGTGTAGGCAAAACACTGACAATTTTACAGTGTTTGTACTTTCAGGCCAGATTTAGTTCTTGTGTTTCTCTCAATCTCCCCCTGTTTTCTTTCCTTTCTACCTCTGGAATGATCTAACCTCTCAGGCACAATTTGACTCTCACTGTCTAGTGCCGTTAAGCCCCCTTCAAACAAATAAACAGGCTAGATTATTGTAACAACTCTAAAACTGTGACATCATCAGTAGCAATGCTATCCATTTTCTGATAAAAATTCCTAGCTTTTGTGAAATTCAAACAAAATTTGTGGGTTACTGACATCGTTGAAAAAGTAGAAGATATCAATTCCATCAGCCACCATTGTGATTACAGTTTCTTCTCGTTTCTTTTTTTCATTATAGAGTCTAGCATTGATGAAGAAGAATAACATATTTTCCTCCATTCTGACTTATCTGGATGAGGAACAAAATAAGAGGATACTTTTGAACTCCTTGGAGTGTAACAACTCCTTGTGCCTTGTCGGTAAGGAAATTTCTTAGTACTTCTGCATTTTGTTTCCATTTCCTTATGAATATTTGTATCTAATTTTAATGTAGGATTGAAGACATTCAAGATGAAAAGATAACTAATTTTAACTCTGTAGATTCTAGTCAAATTTGTTCATTTGAGTATTTGAATATTTTAGTAGATTTAAATGCCAAATGTTAGCATAAAAATCCAATGCATTAACCATGCCCCATGCTTGCACTCAAGCTGGTGGTCATTTTCTTCAAACAAGAAAGGAAAGTAGAAAATAGTGATATGCCTTTTTCCTTTTTTGTGATCATAATGAAACTGATTATCAGTCTTGTGACAGGAACTGCATATATATATATCATTATATAGAATATTTTTAGGTTTCTTGAAAAAGCAGTGAAAAGTTGATAAAAAATTGAAAGATTCAATTATTTTATTTGACCTCAGTACTTTTTGAGTTCAAGTTTTCTGTAAAGTTTTATTTGAAATGCTTGTTTGAGCATTTTGAAAAAGGGGACAAAGCTGCATGCCATTTAGTCTAGCAGTTCATGTTGCAAAAACAGGTAAATAAGCATGTCACACAAAACTATGTATGATAAGATGTGTCATTTCTGATTGGTTTCAATTGTATTTTCTTACCAGGCAACTTGGTTAACATGGCTCATTTGGATACACAGATACTTGGAGGAAATGTTTCACAATTTGCAGTAAGTGAGAGCAACCCTTTGCAGGGAAATGAAAGGATCTCTACTTAATTTATGATCTAATTTAATTATATATTTATAGTGTAATTTTGTGGTGACAACATTTTGTACTCTTTTTGCATCCACAATATTTATTTTGACTACATGAAGATTACAATCCATGGTATTTACTTTAAGTTATATCTTACCTTCCATGCTATAAATATGCAGTCTGGTCCCTTGACCAGATTCTAACACACTTTAACCAAACTAATACATAGTTTCCAATGCAGTCCTATCCTCTAGTGTACCTTTCTAATCTCTCATTTTCTTCAGCACATTGCTAGCACAACATGGCTGAGACCCCACCGGTGGACCCCCTGTTACAGGGGAAGAAGGTCTCACAGCTACTTGAATTTCTGGCCGAGGAAATTGCACTTGACGTGATTGATGCACCTTCAGTGGAGACTCGTGCTCAATTGCAGAGAAAGCTGCTGACATCCGCCTAAAGGAACTAAGCCATGGGCTAAGCAGTTTCCTATCAACTCATCCATGCAGCATTGGGCGAAGGATCCCCAGCAAGGACTGGACTGCCTTCAACAAGGACGTTGACCAGGCCACGCACGTTCAGTCCTCTGCTTACCAGGCACCGTGCCATATGACAGGGCTTTAAATATCAAGCCCTCCGCATATGGGTGACAGAACGGCTGGACTCGGTACTGCAGAAACATCTGCTGGCCGATTTCCACAAAGAGACCAAACCTTTGCTGGCCTGGTTGTCAGACCTGATCAACACTCAAAAAGTTGATCAAGTGGCCCGAGCCTCGGCGAAGGTTCTCCCCCTCCTTGGCCTCTCGGATGCCATGCAGACTGACCTCTGGCAGTTGCCGAAGGAAGGTCTGGATCTGTTTGAGGTCACTTCCAGGATGTCCTGTCAGCTGGCCTGGCGCGATAGCAGGAAGACTGATAAGCTGTTGGCAAAGCAAAGTGTTTGTCATCCCCACCCGCACGCCGCCAAGTCCCAAAACCTATGAGGGGTTGAGACACGACTGCCAAGCGGCGGGGTCCCGACCCCAACAAAGCTTCTACCACCCGCCAGGACTCCTCTTCGTGGACCTGTCAGGTGAACGTGGCAACTGATGGTCACCACTCCTTCCTCTCTGCACCCAGGTGGGGAAGGGTAGCGCCTTTGACCAGCCGCCGATGGCGGTGGTGCAACCACTCAACCTGTCGCAAAGAGTAAAGTTACCATCTGACGCATCTTTGACGGGGTGGGGAGCGCATTCAGCATGGTCTTAAGTCATGGGATTTTGGACAGGCACTTGGTGCAATCAGCACATCAATATGTTGAAACTAGAGGTATAAGGTATTTAGGTAGTAGGTATTTATTCACTTTTTACTGCAAGTATGAAAGAAGACACCACCATGGTGGGATATATCAACAGACAGGAGGCACAAGGTCCAGGAGACTCTGGACCCTCGCCAAGTCCCTTCTGCATTGGTTTATAACAAATAAGGTCAGTCTTCAGGCTGTCCACCTTCCGGGCAAGGAGAACATGATCATGGATCTGTTGTTTTGCCTTCAGGGAGCACCCACAGAGTGGGCACTCCTGCCACAGGTGGCCAGTGTAATCTGGACGACTTTCGGTCTTCTGGATGTAGATCTGTTCATGTCCATTGACAACCACAAGCTACCAACTTTCTGCACTTTGACTCCCGACCTGAGGGTCTGGAGAGTTGACACTTTCACGATCAGGTGGATCCACCTCGTGGGTTATGCCTTCCCTCCCTTCGCATTAGTGCCGAGAATACTGAACAAAGTGAAGGAGGATCAGTGCCACATATTACTTCTGGTAAAGCCCAATTGGCACAGCCAACTGTGGTTCCCTCACCTGCTCAATCTAATTCCAGGCCTCCCGTACAAACTTCCGGCCAGGGTAAAGTGTATGCTGCCTTGTTGAACATAGAATAATAACTTATGATCAAGTCTGGCATGATATTTGATACCTTTCCCAAGGAGGAAAGGGGGACATACCGTATTAGATGTATTAAGAGCCCGGGGCGCTAATGAAAATAGAATTGCACACCTTTTTAGACCTGAATTTTTTTCCTGATAAGCGCCCATGCTCCGGGATTGTGTACAGTGTGCAATTCAAACTGTGCAGTGTAAAACTGGTTCTATACTAGCCCCACAATAACCACCACAAAAACATCATTAGCATTAGATGCAAAATAGCAAATAATGTACATGTAACAAAACTTATTTTAAGTCTCTAAATTAATCAAATGAATTATATTATCAGTCAAAAATGTTGGGCACTTAATACATTGAATACAGTATTTTATCTCTGATATCTTTCCTTTTTTTCAGCAAGTCATTAGCTGTTTATTGGACCACTGTCAGTCATTTGTAAACAAAAAGAAACAGAATACCAGCCAGTGGCATCCAGTCTTCGGATGGTTTTCATTGGTCTCCGACAAGAGGTTTGTTGGGATGTTTGATAGTAATTTAGTATTTGAAAGTCTGTTGGCTTATAGGGGCAGCATTAACTACACCATTTTAAAAAGTCATGGAAAAATCCATGAAAATGGTAAAATATTGGAGGTAATTTTACATCTTTTCAATTTTCAGATCTTCTTTAGTAAATTTGTATGCACATGGTTCTCATTGACAGTCTAAGCAGGTAGCACATGGTGCTCATTGACAGTCTAAGCAGGTAGCACATGGTACTCATTGACAGTCTTAGCAGGTAGCACATGGTGCTCATTGACAGTCTAAGCAGGTAGCACGTGGTTCTCATTGATAGTCTAAGCAGGTAGCACGTGGTTCTCATTGATAGTCTAAGCAGGTAGCATATGGTTTTCATTGATAGTCGTAAGTAGGTAGCATGTGGTTCTCATTGATAGTCTAAGCAGGTAGCACGTGGTTCTCATTGACAGTCTAAGCAGGCAGCACGTGGTGCTCATTGACAGTCTAAGCAGGTAGCATGTGTTTCTCATTGATAGTCTAAGCAGGTAGCACGTGGTTCTCATTGACAGTCTAAGGAGGTAGCATGTGGTTCTCATTGATAGTTTAAGCAGGTAGCATGTGCTTCTCATTGACAGTTTAAGCAGGTAGCACGTGGTTCTCATTGACAGTCTAAGCAGGTAGCATGTGGTTCTCATTGATAGTCTAAGCAGGTAGCAAGTGGTTCTCATTGACAGTTTAAGCAGGTAGCAAATGGTTCTCATTGACAGTCTAAGCAGGTAGCACATGGTTCTCATTGGTAGTCTAAGCAGGTAGCATGTGGTTCTCATTGATAGTCTAAGTTCGTAGCATGTGGTTCTCATTGACAGTCTAAGCAGGTAGCATGTGGTTCTCATTGACAGTCTAAGCAGGTAGCACGTGGTGCTCATTGACAGTCTAAGCAGGTAGCACGTGGTTCTCATTGATAGTTTAAGCAGGTAGCACGTGGTTCTCATTGACAGTCTAAGGAGGTAGCAGATGGTTCTCATTGACAGTCTAAGCAGGTAGCACATGGTTCTTATTGACAGTGTAAGCAGGTAGCAGATGGTTCTCATTGACAGTCTAAGCAGGTAGCACGTGGTTCTTATTGATAGTCTAAGCAAGTAGCACGTGGCTCTCATTGACAGTCTAAGCAGGTAGCATGTGGTTCTCATTGACAGTGTAAGCAGGTAGCAGATGGTTCTCATTGACAGTCTAAGCAGGTAGCACGTGGTTCTCATTGACAGTCTAAGGAGGTAGCATGTGGTTCTCATTGATAGTCTAAGCAGGTAGCACGTGGTTCTCATTGACAGTGTAAGCAGGTAGCACGTGGTTTTTATTGATAGTCTAAGCAAGTAGCACATGGTTGTCATTGATAGTCCAAGCAGGTAGCAAGTGGTTCTCATTGACAGTTTAAGCAGGTAGCAGATGGTTCTCATTGACAGTCTAAGCAGGTAGCATGGTTCTCATTGACAGTCTAAGCAGGTAGCACATGGTTCTCATTGACAGTCTAAGCAGGTAGCATGTGGTTCTCATTGATAGTCTAAGCAGGTAGCAAGTGGTTCTCAGTTGACGTGGTTCTATTGACAGTGTAGCATGTGGTTCTCATTGATAGTCTAAACAGGTAGCACATGGTTGTCATTGATAGTCTAAAGCACGTGGTATTGCACATGGTTCTCATTGACAGTGTAAGCAGGTAACATGTGCTTCTCATTTACAGTCTAAGTAGGTAGCACGTGGTTCTCATTGACAGTGTAAGCAGGTAGCACGTGGTTCTCATTGATAGTCTAAGCAGGTAGCACGTGGTTCTCATTGATAGTCTAAGCAAGTAGCACGTGGTTCTCATTGACAGTCTAAGCAGGTAGCATGTGGTTCTCATTGACAGTCTAAGCAGGTAGCACGTGGTTCTCATTGATAGTCTAAGCAGGTAGCACGTGGTTCTCATCAATAGTCTAAGCAAGTAGCACGTGGTTGTCATTGATAGTCTAAGCAGGTAGCATGTGGTTGTCATTGATAGTCTAAAGTAGGTAGCACATGGTTCTCATTGACAGTCTAAGCAGGTAGCACGTGGTTTTCATTGATAGTCTATGCAGGTAGTACATGGTTTTATTACAGGTATTTGAATTACTTCAGATATTCTAACAGATTAGAACTTGTTAAATGTTTTTTTGTAAGAAATTTGCTGCATGTCCATTGGCTGTTAAATGAAGACAATATTTTCTTTCTTTGTCTTCTAGGTTGAATGATGCCATGGGTTTTGTCACTTGTCAGCTTAAACTGCTTTGGGGACAAGCGATCCTTCAAACCGTCGTCTTGCTCTCTTTGAAGAGCGCCCCCACTGATGAATCTGTAACAGCATCAACAACAAAGATTGAAACCAAAGGTAACTACCTATTGTAACCCTGAATTACCTAGCAATTACCTGCAAATATTTGGGAATAAACCAAAATATTCATGGATCTTCTTTGCATTACTTTGTCATGTATTCAGCTGCTCCTAAGATATATCTCATAATTTTTATTTCTTTTTCACACTAGTATCTTGGTCCATTAGTGACTAAGAAATATCGTTCAAACTTTAAGCAAATGATGCTCACACAACTTTAGTGCCACTCAATTTTATCAACTGTAATCAACAAAATTATGTTAATAATGAACATAGAGCCACAGTTTGTAGTTGCTCTCTTGTCAGAGGAACTAGAGTTATTATGTAATAACAACATAATATTAATTGGTTTATTTATGTGTACGACTGAGTGAATCACAACATTTTTGAAGATTTTATGGTTGGATTCTTAAACGTTAAATTAAATTTTTCATAGTCAGTTCCAAAGGATTGTTTAAATTCTCAAAAATAGCAATCCTCTTTTTGTATTTCTGTATCTAGGTAAAAGTCTCTTTCAAAAACTGAAGCTTTCAACACTTCGGATGACAGGTGCAAAAACAAGCAAAGACTTGAACAGCCCGGATGTAAAGCTTGTGTGTGATGTGTGTCGCATGTACCAAACTGCTGTGCTTACAATGACAGAACTCAAGAGGGATATTTTGACAGGTCAGTTTTAGAAGGTGGTTCAAATTTTCAGTTTTTGCATGACAAATTAAACTATAAAGATTTTTGACATAACAAATAAATTGAAGCAGATGAATTATTATTATTATTCTTAGCATTATCATTATCATTATCATTATCATTATCATTTTTGAAAATTATTATTATTATTATTATTATTATTATTATTATTATTATTAATCAATATGATTATTAGGGTCCTCTGTCTTCCATTATTATTAGTTGGGCCTTCGGCTTCGGGATTACTTACCGCCCACCGGGACCATTATGCCTGTATTCGGGTTATTATTTGACCAGTATTACCTATAAAGATTGATATTGACATAACAAAGACATTGAAGCAGAAACAGGAGATAGTATTCTGGTAGAACAGGTTTAAATGGTCACAATTGCACTTATAGTTATTTAAGTTATGACAAATCAAAGTTTGTAAAAATGTTCAGCATGCAAAAAGTGATGATATATGAATAGGAATATAGCTAAAATTCTTTAATGTAATTCTTTTGTGTCTTTCCCAAATTTCAAATGTCAGATGTTCTCAAGTTATGTTCAACTGCTAAATTTAGGTCAAAGTAATAAAATAAAATTATCCAATTTCCTGTTCACTGTAGCCAACATCTCCCATTTAAAATATTCGGGGAAGGATTGATAAACAGTAAGTTAACATATGCAAATTTCTAGTTGTCCTGTTCTGAGGTCACAAAATATTGCATAATTTGTGCTAATTAGGTATCTAAGTTTAAGTTAGTTTTCATGATTTTTAGTACATTTTCAACCATTTCAGCTGATGTTATTGTGCTACCTGGCCATATTTCTTTAAATAGGGAGTCATACTTCACATTAATTTTGTAAACTTATGATGCTTTTATTTCAGGATTGAGTTACAGAGATCTGCTACTCCCAAGGTTGTGGAGGTTTATAACTGAGCTCGGTCCTCAAGGAGGTTTAGGGGTTTTCCAGGAATGCTTAGTCTCTTGTCCAGACCCCCCTCCTGTTATCCTCTCAGTGTTGGTGCTGTTTTGCGATGTTGCAAGCTACCTCATAGCGTAAGTTAATAGTTTTTATTTGAAAGGGTATGTTTATTAATGCCAAAGCTACCTTGAAGTTTTGGAAACAAAAGTGGATGTTCAAAAGCACCTGTTTGAAAAGAAAAGTATGAACATTTCTATAAAAGTATTGTTTAAAGCTTATATAAACATGCATGCTTATTGAATATAGAAGAGTTAGGTACCCTAAAGGATCTCAAAACATATACACCTACATGAAGTATGGTTTCAGTAACATGTTGACTGTGGCATCAAAAACATGCTTAGCGAGATATTGGTACATTCATACACTATTGTGCCTGCTTTACTACAATGTCAGATTCTCATTAGATGTTTAATGCATGTTGAACTTTAAAAAAGAGTGTTTCTGGAAATAAATCCCAGGTCTTAAATGATGGTATGTTCTTTTTGATTGTTGATTTTATTTTGATGTGTGTAATTCCTGCAATTCATTCTATTATCTGTGAGCTGTTTTTATCTTTAATGTAATAGTAATGAGGTAATGATCATTCATCAATTTCCAGTTTATCCATGCCATCACATGTTCATGAACTTTACAGATTAGTGTTTGTGTGTGCCTGTCAGGTAGAGTATCATATTAGCATGTTGAGTGTAAGTTTAAGCAATAAAGTTTGGTTCTATCATTCTCCTTTCAAAAAGTTGAACAATAAACAACATTCGAGGGACAAAACATAAAAAAATAAGAATAGTTTTCACTGTTCATGTGATTTCCATTATCTAAGTTGCAGAGTGATTCATTGAATCTTTATACACTGAGAATAAACATACAAAAATATGTGTGATATTTATGAGGAAATAAGTTGTGCAAATCATGTCCTTCTTTCACTCTTGCAGCATTTTAGATGACAGTGAATTCTACGATCAGCAGATTCCATTCCACCCAGAGGACCTTATAGCCGTGACTGGTTTCCTGAACAACTATGTATTCAAATTAATTATGAACTATAAAACAGGTACAATTTATATCATTGATATTTTGTTAAGCTGGAATCTAAATGTTTGTTGGGGTTTTGTGCTTTATATCTGTTGAAAATTGATAAATGATTTCCTTATTAAAATCTTTTAGCACACAGTGTATCATACTTACACATCCCAGGAGAAATAGGCTGATGCAAGAGAGTAGATATAATATATTGTGTTATTGCATAGCTGATGGAGAAAGTAGATTTAATATATTGTCTTAGTGCATAGCTGGTGCAAGAGAGTAGATATGATATATTGTCTTATTGCATAGCTGATGCAAGAGAGTAGATTTAATATATTGTCTTATTGCATAGCGGATGCAAGAGAGTAGATATAATATACTGTCTTATTGCATAGCTGATGCAAGTGAGTAGATATAATATATTGTGTTATTGCATAGCTGATGCAAGAGAGTAGATATAATATATTGTGTTATTGCATAGCTGATGCAAGAGAGTAGATATTATATATTGTCTTATTGCATAGCTGATGCAAGAGAGTAGATATGATATATTGTCTTATTGCATAGCTGATGCAAGAGAGTATATATAATATATTGTGTTATTGCATAGCTGATGCAAGAGAGTAGATATAATATACTGCCTTATTGCATAGCTGATGCAAGAGAGTAGATATAATATATTATCTTATTGCATAGCTGATGCAAGAGAGTATATATAATATATTGTGTTATTGCATAGCTGATGCAAAAGAGTAGATATAATATATTGTCTTATTGCATAGCTGATGCAAGAGAGTAGATATAATATATTGTCTTATTGCATAGCTGATGCAAGAGAGTAGATATAAATGATATATTGTCTTTAAAAACTTTCTTCCATGCAGATGACAATGTAATCTTTAAAAATTTGTTGAGTTCCACATACACTCTCTTGATGCTGTTGTATGATAGGGATTGCAGAAGATTATATGCCCCAGCAAACCACTGGCTGATCAAGTAAGATTTTTATTTCAAGAGTAAGATTTTTGTATCAAAAGTAAGACTTTTTAATTAAAAGATAAGACTTGCTTTAAATTTCTAGAATATTTATTCCTCTTTCATAACAACAATAGGGATATTGAGGAGGGGAAATAAGATTTAATTTAGTTCAAAGAACTTGGGCAAGAAGGTTTTCAGAGTTATTTAGATTTTTTCAATTTAGCAAAAATCATGTTTATACAGAAATCTGATTATGAAGTTAGGTGACTGATTATTTTATCTAAACGGCAGAAATGGATGTGAAGCATTTTTTCACGAGAACTGTTATATGTGTATTTAATTACTTCCATCAATGATTTATTGAGGCATCAAGCATAGCACTCCTTGATAGTCCCTAGATTCCCAGTTTCTAGCTGCTCTGTAAAAGTGTCCACCCTTGTCTCATGTCTGTTTCTTTACATTGATAATACCAGCAGGGTTGTAAATGAAGTCAACAATGTTAGATTCCATTCCATTTAGAGTTTTAGCTCAATCTTTCTGTATGTTTTTTTTTATTTAATAGAGAAATGAAACATCCCATTAATAAAGCTATGCTGGAACAGCCCAACAACAAGAAGGCTATCATGATTAGGCAGAGAATACCACATATTATACCTCACAGAGACGTAAGTAGAGACTTTATCAAAAAGTTTTATTAACACATTTGTCTTGACTAATTACCAGTTTTTACCACAAAGTTTAAGTTTTAACTGCATGGGACATACTTTACTACTTTCAGATGTTAAAGCGGTCCTGCCATGGGGGTCGGAACTTATGTTAAATATGTTAATTGGGTTAATTGATTTGCAAAAATATAACTTTTTCTGCACAAAACCCAATCGATTGCGAGAAAATTGCAAAAGAAAAATGCATTTTTTGTCACCTTGACAACAAAAAACAGAATGAGGTTCATTACGCAATGACGTCATTATGGGAACGTCTTTATGTAAACAATGCATCGATGCCGTGTATAATGTGTGTCTGCCATTGAAATTTCACAACTAGTATCAATGAATGGCATCTCTGTTTCTTCTTCTAAAATATTATATTTTCCAAGCAAATATTAAACAAAATGCCGCAGCGTTGTGTAGTTGGGGGATGCAGTAATATAAATTTTCAAACTAAAAGTTGTTGGCAAAGGGCAAAAACAAGACAATTCTGGACGTGTTTTGTGCACTTGACATGAACCTAGTTTTTGGGGTTTACCAGGTACAGTGTCATATTCAGCTCACGCCAGATTGTTACCCCTGTGCTGTTCGATTTAAGCAGAAGCTTGACCGCATCGTTTCTGACTTGAAATTTTTACTGTTTCGTGAGTAATAAAAATTCAAATGAAAGAAACGGAGGAAGAAAAAAATTAAGACTCAGTGAGATTTGAACTCATAATTTCTCGCTCAAAAGACAAAGCTGTAACTACTGACTGGGCTACTTAGTCATTTGAAAATTTGTATAATTTATTTTATATATTGTGTGGAATATGATAGAAGGAAGAAAAATCGATAAAATAGAACTGAATTGTAATTATTTTTCCATATGACAAGCCGTTAACAAGTAAACTAACAAAAAGTTTCACAATTTCTTCAAAAACTTTTAATTCAAGTGCAAAAACGCAAACGGATTGTGTGAATGAACTATTCAGTTTACATAGGCCTGTTGACTAAATGTCAAGCGACAGAGACTTGAACATTGACAAATGAAACTTTATATTTCCATTACACGTAAAAATAAAAGTAGATGTTGTTGCAAGTACTTCAATTTGATTATGTTTTAACAAAATATTACTTGTATAACAGTAAGAATTTCATGCCGACTACGCAAGCTTTGTACTGTAGGACCGTGTAAGGGCCCGTGTAAGGGTTGTAATGTAAGCCTGATCCTTCTTTCTTGTCTGCTAGCAGTTCAAATTCAAAAGGAACTACATCCCTTCATTATGAGAATGTTCTTCATTTATTTTCAAATCATTTTTATCATAGCTTGAACTTGGAGATGACAAATTAAGATCTGAACAGCCTGAAACACATTCGCAATCAGACACTATTTGTTTGTGGTTAGTATGTGTGTGATGCATTGTTTACGATCAGCAGTTTCTAAAATGATGTAGCAAACTGTTATGATGTCACAAATCCCTTTTAACTCTTTTGGGGAGCAAGCAATAAATGATCAATTTCTAAGTCCTTTTTCATCAAGAAAATGGATTTATTTCCAGGGGTTATTGAATTTAGGGATATAAAAAACCTACAACAGCTTAAATCTCAATTTCTTTAAAGGCATGGCAGGACCACTTTAAGATTTAGCATTGTTTTTATATAGTAAAACTGTTCTCATTAATGACAAGAAAGTAAGAACAAATGTGTTCGTTAAACAGAATTAACAACAAAACTTTTCTAAGAGGCATATCATCAGAACTGTATGCTTATTTGATTCATTTTTCTGTGTCTCAGCGAGTGCAGCTGTTCAGGCAGTGTGTCCAAGAGGAAAAGCAAGCTCTTGGCTTCATCTCCACTGATATGATTCAGCCGCAGTCAACGGTTATCACAATATCAAGATCAAGGCTGGTGGAGGTAGGTGCACTAATGTTAAAGCAAGCTCATTGTGTACAAAATGGTAAAGAAAGTGTTCAAAATTTGTATAATATCATTCTCACCAACGAATTTGTTGAATGGCCCAGAAGATATAGCATCTGTACTCTCCACCCATGATTTCTAAACATTAGCTGTGGCTCTCCTTAGAATTATGTTCCAGCCAGTCCAAACCACAAACCTAAATATTGTGACTAATATAACCAATTATCCTCCCTAAAATAAACCTCTTGCTAAGTGATTGACAGTTCATATGGCATGCATGTAATGAAACACCTTGTTTACCTAAAAGGTCAATTAGGGTTATCAAAGAAAACAATGGTTCCCTTATTGCCAGAATTAGCTACAACTACTGTTGAACTTTTATGAACTGTATTTACTGTGTGCAATTATCTTTGGACACGTGGGTGTAATTTGAGTAACTGGTGTCTGGAATATTATCAGGGAGTGGAACTTGAGCTTAATTGCTTGTGGTCACAAAATAAGGAAAAAGATAGAAAAATGATAGGGAAATGTCTGGCCCGATCTGCTTAACTTTGACATCGAGTCTGAGTGTTTATTTTTCTAAGGACAGGACCAGCTAATGAGTATATGAGGGTGTTGAGGGAAAATGAGCTGTATTGCTATAAAATCTCTTCTAAACCATGGAAGTAAGAAATAGATTAAACATAATTGAGTATAAATTGACCATTTTACAGTGTTTTGAAACACAGGCATCAATTGATTTAAGATGTATTACATGCAGGGTGTTCGTGGTGTGTCTCTGATAAATCATTTGGTATGTAGATATCTATTATAACTATTTGAAGTGGTGCAGCAAATTCTGACCAAATGTTTTTGAATATTTACAATACCCAATCAAATTCTTTCCATAAGTTTAGAAAATAAATTTAAAGAATGACATAATTATTTTGAGCTGTCCGACCAATCATACATTACAAATTTAGCTTTAAAAAATTGATCAAATTTGGATTAAAGCCATATGAGTACTATTTTCAGAGTTAAACAGATTTTGATACTCTATTTATATATACTTTGAAGATTTAAAGCATCCTGATTGGTTCACAGCCATTGTTAATCCTTTACTTTAATGCAAGGTTTTGGTTTATTATACATAGGATTGGAACCAACAATTGAATGGAAGTAGTTCTGGCATATGCACCTTAGTTGTGGGTCAACAATTTTGCCGTCATGTCATAGACAACAGGACAGCCACACATATGATTGATCAGCTGTTTTCTACTGTTTTGTATATTGATGCAGGCTGTGATTGCTTTTTACATTAGCTGGCAGCCTCCAGTATATATGTCGAAAAGTATTTTGTTGGTATATGATGAATAACTAGGCTTCAAGAGGGTCTAGGGCCTAGGCCTACTATGAGTTATCATGCCCAAATCACACAGCTTTCAAATCTAACATTACTGATAAGTCATGCCAAAATACTTTTTTAAAGGCCTTGAAATTTTGAGCAATTTCTTACAATTAAAAGATAAAAATAGAATGTATCATGTATGATGCATTGCATATTGCAGCTGTACTTTCTATTCAGGCAGTCTGAACACTCAGAGAACCTTACTGTAATTCTGCAGATGCCACCGGCATGACCAGACATGATACATCCAGTGTAAATCAACAATGCATACTACCGCACGTCCTATGCAGTATATGTAGGCCCCTAACAGATTAACTTGATGACTGTACAAATATGAATGTTATTCCAGTTTCACATTCTGCAACGAGTTCAAGACGTGTTATTGCTTGCTTTATGAAAGTGTGGTTTAAATTCCAAGCAATCCAGTTTATATGAAGGAATAAAGTAATATCCAGACATGAACATTTAAATTCATAAAAGTAGGCTCTCAGTGTGTCATACAGTGTAGTAACACAATCATGCCACCATGAAAGGTCATTCAACTGGTTGTTTTTGTGGTTTTATGTGTTCAATATTCTCCTTTTCATGAAAGTGGGGTTTAAATACCATATTCTCTAACAATTAGCAATTGCTTGTATGTGATTTATGCATTCCAATACCACTTCATTGTGAAAATGAATGCTACCTTTTGACAGTGGTTACATTTTTTCAGTGCATTGTTCTACTTGTTGATAATTGATCAGAGTTTTGTAATTACAGAGAGCATTGACATACAGTAGCTATACTCGGGGAAGAGAATTTATATGAAAATTGACAACAAAATAATATTATAGTTTTCAAATGTTTCTTCTAATCTCATTAGTAATTTATCCCCTTAAGATCGAAATGTTGCTTAAAAATGTATTCAGTATATATGAACAAGGCTAAAATATAATTTTCTATGGTTAATCCAGCTGATTACGGGTAAATGCTAATGCTGGATAAACTCGGGCTATGCCCTCGTGCATCGCTTGCATTTACCCCATTCTATTGTTAATCCTCTGCATTAATCATAGAAAATCATATTTTAACATTTATTAAACAATATAGGAACTTCTATGTATCTATAAACCTGTAGGGTATTGAGGAAGTGGATGTCATTTTGAGGCCAAATGAGCAAATGCTGAGATGGTGTTATTGCATATTTCATGTATACTTGTTTAATCTCATCTTACCTCAAGGATGGCTATCAACAGCTGGCCTTTTTGTCACCCCAGAGTGTGAAAGGAATCATTCGAGTGCGATTCATTAATGAACAGGTTGGTTTTCTCACTGGTTTTCATTATATTTTCTTGCTTCATTCTTATTACCATTCAGTGTGATTCCTATTACTTTTATCCTTGCTTGCTCACCATCCATTATCTCATTGTCTAAGTTTTTACCTCGTTGGCATTTGTTTGACCTCAGCCATGACCTTCTTCTGTTAAATAAATACCAACCTCACTCCCCACAACTCAATTGCTGACTTCTTCCAGAAAAACCCTCTAGATTAAATTATCTCCTGCTTTCATAATGCTTCCCTTTACAACCATATTTAGTTCTCTTCTTCCATGCCCTCTCTACTTTGTTTTTTTCAACCATGCACCTCCTCTCTCGATCCCAGCTTTCTGACTCTTTGTTCTTGTATTTCTCTCATTTCTCCCCTGTTTGTTTTCCTTCCTACCTCTAGAATGATCTGACCTCTCAGGCACAATTTGACCCTCGTTGTTGTGGTGCCGTTAAGCCCTCATCAAACAAACAAACAAACCAACCTCAAATTGCTCTCTATCTAATAATGCCTTCACAATAATAGTTACAACTCTGATAGAATTAAGCAAGAACAGTGGCTGGTCTTCTTGGAAGGGTTAAGCGAGGTTGTATTTTTTTTGAAAGGATATCCACTGAGATTTAGAATATATTATCCAATCTTTTGTAAATATAATTTTACATTCAGCAAGAGAGTGAGTTTGAAATTTACCAAATTGTTCTCATCAGGGTTTGCGAGAGGCTGGAATAGATCAAGATGGTGTGTTCAAAGAATTTCTCGAGGAAATTATTTCAACCGTTTTCAATCCATCACTCAATCTATTTAAGGTGAGTTGCTGCTGTCAGAGTTTTGATTTATAGTTCATCCCGCAGGACAGAAATGATCAAATATGATTTTATGCAGAAAAAGTTGCTTTATGTGAGGCATTTAAGCCCCTATACCAGCTTTTTTAAATTTGTTCTTTGCTATTGATTTTCATCTATGGCATTGTAACAGATTACAGGCCTTGTTTCTATTATGTGTTGACAATATTAAAATTGTGTTTCTCCTTACAAAGATATGTAGATACTACCAAATCTTACGTTACTTGTAGAAATAAAAAATAAAAGTCATGACTTAATTGAAATGTTTGATTGATTTTACGCATTATTTTACAAAACTTAATCAGTTAATTTGATTTCTATTGAAATTACCTGACCAATGTGTTGGGTTCTATGTTTTTGACATTGAAATTTATTCTTAATCATAAATCCTGATGAATCCATATTGTGAAAATAAAAATAGTTCAGATATTACAGTTGTTTTTTTATAAAAATTTCTTCCCAGACAACGAATGAGCAAAAGCTGTATCCAAGCCCATCGTCCTATATCAATGAAAACCATTTAACCCTTTTTGAATTCGTGGGTAAGATGCTTGGCAAAGCAGTTTATGAGGGTATAGTTGTGGAGGTTCCTTTTGCACAGTTTTTCTTGAGTCAGCTGTTGGATCGACATCACAGTGCACTCTATAGCCCAATTGATGAGCTGCCGTCACTGGATCAAGAATTGTACAAAAATCTTACATATGTTAAGGTGAGTTGTGTAAGGTCTATTTTTAAACCCTAACAAAATTGTGATTATTTAACTGCGACATTCTGATGGAATATTGAGTCCCTTCTAGGATAATAGTTTTACTTTTAAGGTCAGTTCAAAATTTTTTTATAAAACTTATTATAAGAAGAAAAAAAATATTTTCTATGTGGTCTTTCTCTATCTTACTAAAATGTTGAATCAATTATATTCTTTTTAAACTCATTTTGATGATCTGTGAGTTTATAGCAGAGTTTATAGTTTAAATATGGGTTACGAACAATATCTGTACCAAAAGAGCATACATATGAAGATAAGTCATATTTGATCAGAATTAAATTTTAATCTGTAAAAGGTTTCCATGTTTTTGTAGTATGGTTTTATACCCATAATATATTTGAGCAATTTATATGGGTTCCTTCCTGTTTTTCAGCATTATGATGCTGACATTGCAGATTTAGATCTGGTGTTTTCATATGATGAAGATGTCATGGGTAAACTGGTTAGTCACGACCTCTTGCCAGGTGGAAAGGTCATGTCAGTAACGAATGAAAACAAGTAAGTGAACTTCATTTTAAGTTTTCATTAGAAATTTTAGAAGCAGTTCATAGTGTTGTGTAAATTATGATCTCTTAAGGTTAATAGGTCACATGACCATCCTGCTTCCCTTTTTTTTTTATATCCTGATCACCCTTTTTTTTATATCCTGATCACCCTTTTTATTATCCTGATCACCCTTTTTTTTTATCCTGATCACCCTTTTTTTTTTATCCTGATCACCCTTCTTTTTTTTTATTTTTATCATGATCACCCTTTTTTTTTATCCTGATCACCCTTTTTTTTTTATCCTGATCACCATCTATGAAATAGGTCTTTGTTATTTGATTCTAATTGTTACTTACTACCTGGTCCAAATAGTTGTGCCAGTTGATGCTTTTTTATTAACAATCATTCCAGTCACTTTCATAAATATACTCAAAATTTAATGTAATATGTCACTTATTAACTAATAAACACAGATAGACGCTAACTTCGTTTAGTGGTGAAGTTGATAATTAGACACCTCTTTGTGTTCTCTTCATATAGAATCCACTACATTCACCTGATGGCTCACTTCCGCATGTGCAAGCAGATCAAAGAGCAAACCAAGGCTTTCAAGAGAGGATTCTTCTCCATTATCAACCCTGAATGGCTGCAGTGGTTTTCAGGGCCTGAACTGCAGAGGCTAATATCAGGAGATGCAACACAACTGGACATTAATGACCTCAGGTACAAATATATGTGACAGAATAGGTGTATAATTCTTGAAATTTCTGTCCTGAATTTCATTCCCTGAAGCTAGCTTTTGATTGAGAGTAAATTGAAAGCCTCCTGGGTCTTCTTCAACTGCTCCCCTTCAAATAATGCTGGTGAAGTTGTTACTATAAGGAAATTCAGGGGTTTTGTCTTAATGATGTCACAAAATTGAATTAAATTTGCAATATTTATTATAATGGGGTTTCAGCTTAATTCAAATACTGTAAAATTGTCCATAGTTAAAGGAGCTGGCAGCCAAAAAGTGAGGGCATAATTATTGTGGGTCTCACACTAAATTGAATATCTTTCTTGCACCCAGTGGTACAGAACATAAACATTACCAAGTCTCGACCAGACTCAAAATTTGTACGTGTTTTCCATTGACTTTTGGAATTTCTTAAATTGCACGCGATGGGTGAAAAATAATGTAGAAACAGACCGTGTGGTGTGACTTTTATTGGTTAAAATCTACATAAATTGGTTATGTATAGGAGAACAGTTGGCAGAGTGCACAACAGATGCTGGAGGTCCTGGGTTCAAGCTTTATTCAGGTCTTACCCGATTTTTCCACTACTACGCAGGCAGATACGCCGAATGTCAAAGCGGAAGCATTTCTTCTGGAGCTCCTACTCCTCATTCAGCTGTTGAGAGAAGTGACAATGGTTGAATGGCACACACTGTCCTTCGGGGGATTTTAAGCTGTCGGTTCCGATGGCAGGACAGTCACCCCTGGCTGGTTTACTAAACACTTTTCGAGAAGAGAAGCGTGAAAACACATTCACTTCCCTTCCGGTCCCAGTCAAGTTCAAATTCATGTGCGCCCATGTAGGCAGCCGGAGAACTAATTGACTGCCATGAAGACCGTTGGTACAATGGTGCCAACGGTACCATTGTACCACAATGTATATATATAGCATATTTTCTATCGAGTATGCTCAAGCTTTTGCTACCCATTTATAGATCTTTAATGCTGTTAGGTAAGCAGTGCGGCAGATGATTGAGAAAATGATTGTATTATCATTACATCATTAGAAACAATATGTTGTGATATGCACTTAAAATATTCTTAACACCCAATTTGAGCTGCCACTGGTCTTGATTTTATATTCAAGTTTATTCCATGATGCAAACAAGCGTTCTGCACTTTACTATACCCTCAAACTTATCATTTTCATCGATTTTGAATTTTTTGATCAAACCATATGGACACATTTTCACAGGAAGACAATAATATATGCCAATTCAAGCTGAATAAGTTAATTTGGGTATTGAAGATACACAAATGAACAATTTTGATTAAATTGTAAAAGTATCTTTATCAAAAGTATTATTATACTAAAATAACTTTCATTTTCAGAAAAAATGTCCAATACTATGGAGGTTTTCACAATTCTCACCGTGTCATCAACTGGCTATTTGATGTTCTGCAGAGTGATTTCACTGCAGCTGAACGAGGTCTCTTCCTAAAGGTATGTTTGGTAGATTTCATTGTAAATAGTCATTACAAGTGCTACTCGTGCATATTTCTTTATTTCCTTGTTCCAGATGCTTTAATTAAATTGAATTGAAGGATGCTTCGAGTCTAAGATGCCAATTGGGATATATTGAAAGGCGTAATATTGTCAAAACTTGATGATTAAAGAGAGTTTTTGTAATGATATATGTGAACAGAACAGTTAAGAATTAATAAGATTGTTGAAAATTTGTGTGCACCATGTTTTCAAATAATTCACTGATTAAGCGAATTGTAGTTGATGGTAGACTTCAAGTTACTTGCATACAACAGGAGCTGAGGCTGATTTTGTGGTAAAAATTTAGCTTCTATATGAAAACTTGATCTATTAGTCAGGGTCAGTAGTTTTCAACAATTTCTCAGCTTGTTTTAGCATGCATTACAATTTGCCAAAAGTAATAAACTAGTGATCAAGACATAGCAGTTTTTGTGTTAAAATAAGTAGAAGTGTGTGTGATATCAGCAGTCAAGGATTTCAATTGTTATGTCATTTCCGAGTCTTTTTCCCATTGGTTACAGTTTGTCACAAGTTGCTCAAACCACCACTTCTTGGTTTTGCTCACCTGGAGCCACCATTCTCTATCAGATGTGTTGAAGTCAGTGATGATCAAGTAAGTGCTCACCATCCCCTTTCAAAAAATATATAAATCTTAATTCTTTGATTTTGCTTGTGTAAACAACAATGTATAGTATCTGTTTGTTTAAAGTTAGTCTTGGAAATAGGAGTTATACAATATAACAAAACTGGAATTTTGACCAAATTTGACTTGTATGGCAAACATAGGTCAAAGGGCTAGTTCATGTTCTATTGAATTGTACCTCAAATCTTGAAAGGAATGTATAGTTCTGAAGATATTTTGCTACACCCCTCCCCAAACTGCAGTTTTCCCATTCCAATACCTGAGCCTGGCTATACCACTGCTTTCATATTGCTGTTTCAAAGACATACTGTACTCGGAGAAGTTGTAAAATCTCACAAACACTTTAGTTTTATTGAATGATATGTGTAATGTAGCAAATATTTTCCACATACCAAAGCCAAAAGAAGATGTATACCTTTGCAGTGGGGTTTAAAGCGATCGAGTCACTTCGATGCTACAATTTTTTTTTTTTTATTGCATGCTCAAATGTTATTTACTTAACCTATCTGAGTTGTAATTCATAAGCCTCAAGATTCTTATCTTGCGGCACATTTTAAACAACATTTTATGCTAATGATTTGAGATGTCAGATTGTGATCAGTATCCAATAAGTAGGATAAAAATGTCTTATCCCTGCTGTAATATATAGGCATTTAATTCTTTGCAAACTTGATACACACCTCAAACCTAAGAATATTTAATGTCCATCTCTTTAGGATACCGGTGATACAGTGGGCAGTGTCCTCCGTGGCTTTATGAGGATCCAGAGGAAGGATCCTGTTGGACGCCTGCCCACCTCATCCACGTGCTTCAACCTCCTCAAACTCCCCAACTACCAAAAGAAAAATACTTTAAGGGAGAAACTGCGGTATGCCATCACAAGCCATACAGGATTTGAGTTATCTTAGTACTGTTGTCTAAGCTATATAATCCTAATAACAACAGTGATATATTTTAGTGCAACTCGTTTTCAAACTAAGATATCATAATGAATAAGATTGTGATGAATATAGAACTGGGCTTTCTCAAAGGAAAGTTGGAGACTGTGAGTAAATTTTCATTTTTAAACTTCACCTACACATTGCTTTTACCTCTTGACTAAGTTATAAAATTGTCAGTACAACAGAACGTTTTGGTGTTTGCAGGAAAATACATTACAATTATTGTAAAGTGAAAGTGTTGGACAATTTAGATAGCAACAAGTTCCTTATTTAAAAAAAGTAAACAAACTTTGACAGGATGTTAAGCCTAAACTTCTCATTCTGTATATTATTTTTGTACAGATGGCTACTACAGTATTTATTTAGTTGTTAATGCTATTAAAGCTTTACCATACCTAAAAGCAAATTTATCACCTATTTGTGTAACAACACATTATGATTTTGGAGAGCAAGAAAAAAATGCTGTATGAATATTAGTTGTATACAATCTTCAAGTGAAGATTCTACATTCGCAATAGTGTCATTGAAGGAATATTCCTGTGAATTTTCATTTATATGATAAGAGATTATTACAGAAACAATTTGGTGTGAAAACCATGTTGATATCTTTTTTCTGTTTTGGAGGTATTGATTGCATTTGAAAGATTTCTTCAGTGTGGACTCAGTGTAAAATGTGATGTCACAAAGGTAGATTTAAGACAATTCTTGTTGTTCTATTAAACAAACAAAAATGTTTGTCTTACTTGATAAAAGTGCAAAGTTCATGAGCAGATGGGCAAAACACGTTCTTATATAAATGCTTACGGGAATATTCCTTTAAAATATTTCTGTTCACACTACCTTCATCGTTGCTTTTTCACACTTCATTTTTGTACAAGGAAGTTGAACATTAGCAGCATGGCAGGTGATTTGGCAGGAATTGGTTACATCCAACCACAATTGTTTAAATGATACATTTGTATTGCACCTGTCAGGTAGATTACAGCAATTGGTGAATGAAATTCAGTTCTTGTTTACTATTTAGATTTTTTCAAATGGCACTTGAAAGGTGTGGTATACAATTACAGGGAATGAATTTGATGTACACATGGTACAGTAGCGATGAATTTTGCCCCATGCCTGACCTGTAGGAAACACCCACTGCAAGAAAAAATCAAAAGTGAATGCTTGTGATGAAGCTGTTTGTGTAGTAGAAATGCAAGAAAAAAATAACTGAAACACTTTCTTTGGCGTAAGGGGCTCCAAATTTTTGAGTTTACACCTTCGTATAATTCCCTTGAAATCCTGTTGAAGACATCGTTGTCACCTGCATCCGCCTTGGCCACTCCTCTCTCACTCACTCCCATCTCTTATCCGGCTCCCCTACCCCTCTCTGCCCCACTTGTAACACCGATCTCTCCATCGAGCATATCTTCGTAACCTGTCCCCTATACCAAAACTCCAGATCTCTTCTCTCCACACTACCGTCAATCTCAGACCTTTTCGAAAACAATTCTTCCTCAAACATCATCAACCACTTCCGCAACAATAAGTTCTTCCACCACATTTAACTCCTCCCCTCCTCTCCCTTTCTACACCTAACCTTACATACCCCTTTCTTTTCACCAAAAGTTTTTGTTCTTCTTTTTTTTCCCCTTATCTCCCTTACAAACCTTCCATCTCCTCACTATCCTAACTATTACACCATAATTTATTAACAACCTCTTGGCACATTTGACTTTTGACTGTTGCTGTGCCGTCAAACATCAACAAACCAAATCAAGTTTTAGATTCATGCAAAATTTGTGATGCATGCCTGGGTGGGCAGCTCAAAATCTTCATGTAATTCTTTAAATTTTAAATAAGAATAATTAAATCAATCTTAGTCACTTAATATGATGGGACAGTCTATTCCTGAAAACTGTTTTCCTTCAAACACTTTTGGTCAGTTTAAATCAAAGGATTTACAAAAGAAAATACCAACTGCAACTCCTGTAATGAATAACAAAATTTGCATTAATTTTGAATAAAATATGCAGTGATACTTGAGATTTAAAAATGTAAAATGGTCAATAGTTTGATGAAAATGTTATTTGCTACTAAGATGGTTAATAATAGATTTTAAAGCAATGTAGCTAATGTTGCGTGTACATGTCTATGTACCTTTAAGTTCCTTTCTTTAACATTTCAACATAAACTTCTCATTTATTGTTAATGCTGATAATGTTTATGCTTAAACAGCATACAGACATTGGCAACACAATGTTACATGCTCAATTATGTATAACTGGTAACAGAAATTTGAGAAACATGAATTTGTTTGAATGAAACTTTGTTAAAAGAGTATTTTATTGTTCAATACTGAAATGTAAAGTTTTAATGTGGATATCTTATCACAATTAACATTGTATCTGTAAAGGCATGTATTACACATGCAAGTATAATAAATGACTATTTATAAATAAAGCTTTTGTTAATCGTTATTTCCATAAACTGCGTTCTAAAGTAGCGACAATAAGTTTAAATATTCTTAACTAAAAGCAAAAGATTACATATAAGATTTCTTCATTGATTTCAAGAAATAATCACGCTTCTCTTCAAGTTACTCACTACGAGTTGTGAAAATGTTCATCTTACCCGAAGGCTGAAAGGAGAACGAAAGTAACAATATGGTGAAGAAATTATTCTAAAATCTAATTTTGCCTAAAGGATATATTATAGTTTAAAGGAGACATAAAGTCTAATACAATAATTATTTCATATGATAGAGGATAACAAATCTTAACCAACTGCCAAACACAGCAAGTCAAAATCTTGTTCCTATCTCAAGTTATTCATATTTAAAATCAACACATAGGGGCTGCCGTTTTGTTCAATTCTGTATTGAAATATTGTGTATGATGATCCCCAGTTCACTTGGTTGGATATCCGGGAACTTCGTGACCCGAGGTCATCAGACCGCATAGTAACCGCGCGCATTGGAGTGAAAACAAAGCGATCAGCTGTTTTGTTTATATGCCATATGTACGCACACAGTAATAACATACAGACTTGCTCAGTTGTACCACGCAAAGCTTTGTTTTCATTCCAGCAAATAACGCCATCTTTCGGAAGTAAGGTGGCACCAGCCAAGTGAATAGGGACAAGGATTATAATGTATTTCTTTATAAATGTGATTAAAATTTTATTCCAAAATGATGTGACACAAAAGTTTTAACAGCATATTTTGATAATTTCATGTGTACACAAAAATTTTGTTGACACAAAAATAAAACAATTTTTATAAAGTTAGAAAACTTGAGGCAGATTAAAAAAAAAAAGCATTCCAACATCCTGCTGGGCTTATGACATCATATTCATCATGTTTTGAAATCAAAATGGCAGCTCCCATTGTACTGTTAAGTAGTAGTATTAAAGTTTTAATATTTACAAAAAATGTGTTGGATTGCTTCGGGAGTTATGAAACTTGGTCAGTTATTTGTTATTTTCAATTCTATTATATGAAATAAGGAATATGTCAGACTTTATTATGTCTCCTGTAAGCTTTATTTGATTTTGATAGAAAGTACTGAAATCATAACAACATACCGTACACTCACAGTTAAAGTCTTTGTTTACTTTTGAAATATTTGCTGGGATTTTGCGATTTAAAACCATTAAAGGATAAGTTCAGTGGTCATGCATGTCTATCTCATATGAAAGAGGACTTCAAAAGAAACAAAATAGTGAAAAAAGCATTCAAAAAGTCTTAATCCATTAAGAAGATATTTAAGTTTAAAGTTTGGTATCATTTGTATAGAAACTACTAAAATCAGACTAGTTGTGATGTTACAGCCTCAGATTCCTTAGTCTTTATGTATTCTATTATATTTTGTCCTACGATATTGTGGCTTATAAACCATAGGATATGTCAAAAAAGTAGTAAAACTGAATTTAGGAAGGAAATTTATAATATACTACCTGAAGAAAGTTTGAGGAAATATAATTTAAATAGTGAAAAAAATTAATAAACTTTCTTTAAAATACATCAAGACTGAGGAATCTGAGGCTGTGACATCACACCTAGTCTGATTTCAGTCGTTTCTACACAAATGACACCAAACTTTAAACTTGAATATCTCCTTAACAGAATAAGATTTTTGAATGCTTCCTTTACTCTTTTGAAGTTATCTTTCATATGAGATGGACATGCTTGACCCCTGAACTAATCCTGTTTTTATGACAGGAGTACTAATATAATTCTACTCCTACAATTACTGTGCTTTACCACCTGAAGAAATTTCACAGAAAAACAATGAAACTTTCCAGCAGTTTCTGAAAGTTAAATTAAGAAGAGCTTAAATGTAAGGATCAGCTTTTCTTGTGACAAACAATTAAAAAGAATATATGTGTTCATTCATCTATATCACAAATGTGTATATCAAGGCATACAAATCCAAATTGCTTTAAATGGTAAATTGTATCCAGTTTTTGTTCTTTTGCTTTTTTCATGAATTTCTCATGTTGCGTCTGTACACAAACTTTTCTACTATATATGTAAAATAGCATTTAATATTGGTAAAAGTATGTGTGCTGTATTCTTCTGAGCATTAGTCTTATCTTATATAATACATGACAAATGAGAAAACATGCTGGGAACCTCAACCAACTAAGCATTTGAAGGGTGTTTAAGACTAAAAAGGTAAACACAATACCCAGCCTGTAGAAGAAGAACGCTAATAATGAATGCCTTCAATCACGTTTGTAAAATCTTTACATGAGCTGCCACTTTTTTTTCAGGTAAAAAGACAGGGCTTTATATCTCTGGTTTTGCATTGTTGCCCTAAATTACCTACACTTCTTATATTGCTAGGCTAAAAGCATTCCGATTTTGACAAGCACAATACTCTTCCACAAATGAATTTCTCTACTGTGAAATGAATCAGTATTTGCTAAGTACAATCCCCCCTTTAATAAAATGGAAGATCAATATGTTATTATTAATATAACATGAGTGTACCCCTCATTTTAATTTACATACATATCAAAAGTTGAGTTCACCCATTCAAAAATTATCATTATAGGAACAAAGTATGACAAATTTCATGACTGCTTCCTAATTCTACTTGGGAAATGTCCACCTTCTTCCATTCCATGAAATTCATGTTGACTGAAGATAATGTTTCCACAAGTAATGTTTGGAAAAAATGGCTGCTGCCTGGGCCACCTAACATTGTATACTGCAGGTCTCCTTGAGTTTTAACAAGTCTCCTTGATAAGATGCGTTTCTCTGTTTTATCTCATGTTCAACGCATCTCTATTTGTCTCAGCTGTTTCTTCTTCATCCGTTTCAGTTTAGCTGTATTTTTGATCTGAAATGAAAAAAGGATGAAAATGAGATACAATATCACAATGTATACACTGTGCATATGACAGTAAATGATCATGAATTCATCAGACTTAGGAGTTTAATCCAATGTAGTTCGATGATTGAGAGAAAAATCTGATTGTTTCATGTTCTTTTAAGGAATGTTACTACTTCTCTTACTCTAAGCTGGTGTGAGGGCAAAGTTGTTTCTTTGTTTCAAGAAGGTCAGGCATTCTAGACTAATATATCTGCCTGTAAAAGCAACATTGTATTGAGACGGGTTAAAGTAGGAGTGGCCAATCCTGCAGAAGGTGCTAAGACCTCATAATAACGATTCACCATGCTAGCTAGAGCGAGATTTTCCTTATCATTTTTTTTATAACTACAAATCATAAACTGAGAATTTCATAATGTATTTTTCATAGGTGTTTATGAGAGATGAAATATTAAAGGATTAGTTCTGTGGTTAAGCATGTCCATCTTATATGAAAGAGGACTTCAAAAGAAACAAAATGGTGAAGAAAGCATTGCAAAATCTTAAAGGAGATATTCAAGTTTGAAGCTTTGTATCATTTCTGTAGAAACGACTGAAATCAGACTAGTTGTGATGTCACAACCTCAGATTCCTTAAAATCTTTATGTATTTTAAAGAAAGTTTATTCACTTTTTTCACTATTTAAATTAGTTTTCCTCAAACTTTCTTCAGGTTGTATATTATAAATACCCTTCCTAGATTCAGTTTTACTACTTTTTTGACATATCCTATGGTTTTTAAGCCACAAAATCGTAGGACAAAATATGATAGAATACATAAAGACTTTGAGGAATCTGAGGCTATGACATCACAACTAGTCTGATTTCAGTCTTTTCTACACAAATGATAGCAAACTTTAAATTTAAATATCTCCTTAATGGAATAAGATTTCTGAATGCTTTCTTAACCTCTTTTGAAGTCCTCTTTCATATAAGATAAACATGCTTGACCACTGAACTAATCCTTTAATAGGACTGGCGTGTTAAAAATAATAATTTCCTGCATGCTAAACAGGATGATTCATTCACACCTAAAAAGCTCCTGAAATACTCAAGTTGCATGCAATCATTTCTACAACAGAGGTAACAATAGCTTATGACACACTTGATTAAACTATTACAGTGGTGTTGTTATTTACATGATATTTAGCTCATGTGGCCACATAAAACATGGTTTTCATGAATCTTAGGTAACAAACCCACTACTATAATACTAGCAAATTTCAACAAACTTTGGACCTACCACTTGCACAACTTCTGCCTTTTTCTCGTTTTCTAACTTCCTCTTCTTCTTTGCATCCCTCCATTCTTTCTTTTTCTGACAAAGGAGAAAAATTGACCAATTATATCTGTGAAAGAAGGTCAATGTTTTAAAAGTGCTACTAGCTTACAAGATTCCTAGCAACCCCTAAAACATGGAAAGCATAAGAGAAATTAAAATAATACTGAAAATATTTAGATATTTAATGTATGTACAACTGACTGATAATCATTTCAAACATGACACACTTCTGATGCAAGAGTACCTCCATGCTTGGATCATTTTGACATGAAAAAATTCCTTGCTCATTAGTATTTTGAAAAGATGCACAATTTGCCTCAACGGTATTGTTTGTGTATACCATAGGTCTTTATACCATAAATATATGTATTAACTGTACTCAAGAGGAAAGAAAAATAAAAAGCATAACAGGCTCATTTTTTTACTCTTGTATTGAGTTCAGCACCAAGAATATTCAGCCCAATTGTTTTACAAAGACTGATGTAGATGCACATGTATCTAAAAAACTATGGCATGCGGAAGTATATGTAATTAATGTCATATTGGAGATCTAGTAAAGGGCTGGAGACCAAACCGCCTTTATCCTATCATCATGACGTACACCTTATTGAAAATATAAGGAAGCTAAACCTTTAACAAAAATCTACAGGCTTCCTATCAGACATACCTGGAATTCCTGCTGACGCTGCTCTTTCAATTCTTTTTCATAAGTTTTGATGGATTTCTGCCTTGCCTTTTCGTCCATCTTTTGTTTCCATGATGAGCGTAAAGGTTTGTCTTTCTTCAAATGGGAAAACCTACAGTTGGTGCGGAAAAACTTTAATATCATTCAAAGTTGCACAATACCATTCACAGAATAACATTATAATATCATGTATTGACACTACAGCACAATAGGTGAACAAATTGTCCGTTGCAATACTAATAGTAATGTTAGTTGGATTAGTATTCTATTATGACAAATGACTATCCAAGCTAATCTGGAAGTTACACCTTAAGTTTAGGTAAATTAGTGTAAAATATCCACAAACCTTTGCATCTGCTCAGTTTTCCATGTTCTCCCGGATTTTGGTTTTCCTTTTGACTGACCTTTGAATGTGGATTCTTGCTTAAAGATTTCAAATACATTAGTCGTTTTGTTTTCTTGTGATGCTCTCGTGTCTTTACTTTGCACTCCAGTCATTTTGGACAAATGAACCACTTCTCATGTGTAATACCTGTATGGAGGACAAGAATTTTAAGTTGCAAATAAATATCAAAGCTGTATGTGGCTCAACTTTTCCCAGATAATTTATACAGTAGGCAACCTTAAAGTGGAACCATAGGGGAACTTCCTGAAGATTGCATATGACAAACTTCCATTTGTTTAGCTTCTCTCTCAAAAACAATGGACATTATACTTAAAGATCTGTGACTGAATAAAGAAAAAATTTATATTATAAAGATACTTTGACAGCCATATTAGAATTAAAACAGCCATTGCTTGCAATCCCTATCAAATTATAATAAATTTATATTTTTGCAGAAAATCCACATCTCGCTGCGTGGTACTCGCTCGCTGCGTGGTACTCGCTCGCTGCGTGGTACTCGCTCGCTGCGTGGTACTCGCTCGCTGCGTGGTACTCGCTCGCTGCGTGGTACTCGCTCGCTGCGTGGTACTCGCTCGCTGCGTGGTCCTCGCCGCTGGCGTCGCTCGCTGCGTGGTCCTCGCCGCTGCGTGGTCGCTCGCCGCGTGGTCCTCGCTCGCTGCGTGGTCCTCGCTCGCTGCGTGGTCCTCGCTCGCTGCGTGGTCCTCGCTCGCTGCGTGGTCCTCGCTCGCTGCGTGGTCCTCGCTCGCTGCGTGGTCCTCGCTCGCTGCGTGGTCGCTGCGTCAGTCCTCGCCGCTGCGTGGTCCTCGCTTCGCTGCGTGGTCCTCGCCGCTGCGGTCGCTGGTGGTCGCCGCTGCGTGGTCCTCGCGGGTCCTCGCCGCTGCGTGGTCCTCGCCGCCGCTGCGTGGTCGCCGCTGCGTGGTCCTCGCCGCTGCGTGGTCCTCGCCGCTGCGTGGTCCTCGCCGCTGCGTGGTCCTCGCCGCTGCGTGGTCGCCGCTGCGTGGTCGCCGCTGCGTGGTCCTCGCCGCTGCGTGGTCGCTCGCTGCCTCGTCCTCGCCGTGGTCCTCGCCGCTGCGTGGTCCTCGCCGCGTGGTCTCGCCGCTGCGTGGTCCGCCGCCGCTCGCCGCGTGGTCCTCGCCGCTGCGTGGTCCTCGCCGCGCGTGGTCCTCGCCGCGTGGTCCTGGTCGCGGTCCTCGCCGCTGCGTGGTCCTCGCCGCGCGTGGTCCTCGCCGCTGCGTGGTCCTCGCTGCGTGGTCCTCGCCGCTGCGTGGTCCCTGCGTGGTCCTCGCCGCTGCGTGGTCCTCGCCGCGTGGTCCTCGCCGCGTGGTCCTCGCCGCTGCGTGGTCCTCGCCGCTGCGTGGTCCTCGCCGCTGCGTGGTCCTCGCCGCTGCGCGGTCCTCGCCGCTGCGCGTGGTCCTCGCCAAGGCGTGGTCCTCGCCGCTGGCGTGGTCCTCGCCGCTGGGCGTGGTACTCGCCGCGTGGTACTCGCCGCTGCGTGGTACCGCCGCGCGGTACCGCGCGCTGGCGTGGTACCGCCGCGCGGGTACCGCCGCCGCGCGTGGTACCGCCGCTGCGTGGTACCGGTACCGCTGCGTGGTACCGCCGCTGCGCGGCGTGGTACTCGCCGCTGCGTGGTACCGCCGCTGGGCGTGGTACCGCCAAGGCGTGGTACCGCCGCTGGGCGTGGTACTCGCCGCTGGGCGTGGTACCGCCGCTGCGCGTGGTACTCGGCCGCTGCGTGGTACCGCCGCCGCGCGGTACTCGCCGCGTGGTACGGGCCGCGTGGTACCGCCGCTGCGCGGTACCTCGGCCGCTGGCGTGGTACCGGCCGCGCGCGGTACCGCCGCCACGCGTGGTACTCGCTCGCTCGCGCGTGGTACTCGCCGCTGGCTGCGTGGTACTCGCTCGCTGCGTGGTACTCGCTCGCTGCGTGGTACTCGCTCGCTGCGTGGTACTCGCTCGCTGCGTGGTACTCGCTCGCTGCGTGGTACTCGCTCGCTGCGTGGTACTCGCTCGCTGCGTGGTACTTCGCCGCTGCGTGGTACTCGGCCGCTGCGTGGTACCGCTCGCTGGTACTCGCCGCTGCGTGGTACCGCCGCTGCGCGTGGTACTGCCGCGTGGTTGGTACTCGCTTCGCGCGTACTTCGCGTGGTACTCGCTCGCTGCGTGGTACTCGCTCGCTGCGTGGTACTCGCTCGCTGCGTGGTACTCGCTCGCTGCATGGTACTCGCTCGCTGCATGGTACTTATCACCTATTATATTCCTCTGACATGAATTAAGAGGATTTACTTGACCGATGTGCAAATCATTTGAAATTAGAATAGCAGCACTGTGTAGAGTGTAACCTCAGCCCTCGTTGCAAATCCAACATACTTAGAATAGTCTTCAGAGTTCATTTGATCCCCATACACACTATAATCTACCTCAAAAATTCTAGGCCCACCAAGATTCATCCCCAAGTTTTCATCAGTAAGGATTATTTGCACACTTGAAGATTATCTTTTAGGTGATTTCTTTCAAAGCCATATCATTGTTTTCAGTTTCATTCAGGCTATTAAGCATTCATTGAGTTCTATTCATGAAGGGGATTCTCAAATACTAAGCTCCTGATTTCCTTCCATTACATTTACAAAATTTCCTTTTTTCTTTTTGGTGTGTCAATACATGTATGTGCGTCAATGTTAATGTGATGTCTGTCACTTTCGTGACTTTGGTGTGCGTTAATTACACTGAAATGTGCATCAAAAACTTAATCAAAATTAAAACTGAAATTTTCCTATGTTATATATATATATATATATATATATATATATATATATATATATATATATATATATATATATATATATATATATATATATATTATATATATATATATATATATATATATATATATATATATATATATATATATATATATATATATATATATATATATATATATATATATATATATATATATACATATATATATATATATATTATTTATATATGTATATATAGATATATATATATATATATATATATATATATATATATATATATATATATATATATATATATATATATATATATATATATATATATATATATATATATCTATCTATCTATCTATCTATAACTTATATATATATATATATATATATTTTTTTTCCAATGAGTGAGATGTACAAACAATGGATTTCCTACCCCATTACATGCAAAATGCCCAACAATTTGATGCAAACCAAAGAAATGTCCACGATGACATCCTGAGGAAGCAGCACTTTAGTATTATTTTGATAAGAACAAACCGGGTATGTATCATTACCAGATGAGGATTCATGTGTTGATAAGGGGTCTGGGGTAAGGAAACATCAGTTTCATAAAATTCAGACATTCAATTCGGATGGAAGAGGGATTACATAAACAAGAAATAAAGACATTATATTTAGCATTCAAGGAGGATATGTGCTTCTTTTTCAGGGAGTTAACAAAGGAATTTGTATGAATATGGACCAGCAACATCTTGTACTGAACATAAAAAAATAAAAAAATATAAGGCCACAAAGATAATCTCTTTTTTCATTGCTATTTAGATATGCACAAAGACAAACTAGCTTCTGGTCATCAATGGGCACATGGAAATGTACAGATATGATAACAAGCCCGGCATTATTAATATGACATTAAATAACTTCTGTGAAAGTTTGTTAGATGTACTTACTAGGGCCCAAGAGAATGATTGGAGAATATCTGTCATTCGTGCAGGTAGGGAAAGTACACTTTTGGGATAAATTTGTCTCATTTGACCAACTGTTTAGATGAGTATTATGAGCTTATACCACCCCCATACAGTTGGAGTTTTGTATAAAATGCACACCAAACTGTGTAGTGAGTCAAGGTCATCAAACTTCATATTCAAATTGTATCTATTTCATTGATGTTAAAATAATTTGGGACATGCTAACAGAAATTAAAATACAGCAAAATTCATTTCCAGATGACAAGCCCAACAATTGGCAGACTACATATGGTTTATGAGATCCTTTACCACTTTTGGGATACCGGCAGACTGTCAGAGCAAGAACTGACGACGCTTTCTTGCAATTTTGTTATATTCCTCTAAGTTTGCAGTAGAGGCTAACATATATTTTACCACTTTTTAAAATCAATACATCTTAATGATATTGTACTTTTAAATAGTATATAGGCCTAAGCAAATGGGCAGAAAACCCAGAAGGAACTCTGGGCATGGGGGCAGAAAATAAAATGAGGGCACTTGTTTAACATTAATTGACACTTTTCATTTTCCAAAATGGGGCTTTTGTCCGTTTTGAAAAAGTGGGGGGACTTTCCTCCTGGCTTCCTGTTCCTATACACATATGATTTGAGAATATATAGGCGGGATTTGGGGGAGCAAGTGTAACTTGCCCCTCCCCCACTTTTTTACAAATGTATACTTAGATTTGAAGGTAGAGTTTTTGCATCTTTGCATGATTTGTATGTTCCCACCTCCCACACTTTTGACTCTTCCCCTATTTTCAGAGGCAAAATCCCGCTATGGGTTTTAGAATGGGTAGTCAGGACCAATGTTGGCAATTGCCCAATGGGCAAATAGGTAAAAGGCCTAGGCCTACTTTTGAAAATTATTGGAGGCCATGCCCTTCCCACCATGGCCCTCACGGCCCCACAGCACATAGAAAATATCATTTTTTAATTCTTTCAAATAACTACTAAATGTATGTTACATCTTCTGAGTACTATGTGTATTTCTATTCGTTTTAAAACTTCAAAAATGGTCCACCCTCAACTTTCAAATGGGCACCACCTTCGCCCCTTACTCTATGGCAAGGGGAAGTGATTCCTTGCCCCAGTGGTCCCTATAGCAAAGGCTTAATCATAAGGACCGGGGTCTTGGAGGCCGGTCAAAAGAAGGTGTGGAAAATAAAATGCATGCTCTAAAAATCGTTTTGAAAGAGAGAAGTACAAATAACTATGAGAGAAACAAAATTACAATTTGCAACATTTTGGTCCGCAAAGTCATGCATAATTTCCTGACAGACAACTTGCACAAATATAACAACGTATACATCAAGGATGTCATAATTCATGTTTACAAAAGGGCCCAGTCAATTATAAGTATAGGGCCCACCAAAAAGAGATAAATGGTCATTCCTTTCCGTCCCTTGCTATCATAATGGGGCCTGTTCAACCATATGTTAAGCCCACCAAAAACAATATATGTAGAATTGGCCTTCCTTTCTGTTTGTTTGATGAAGGCTTAACGGCACCACAACAACGAGGGTCAAATTGTACCTGAGAGGTCAGATCATTCTAGAGGTAGGAAGGAAAAAAACAGGGAGAGAATGAGAGAAATTCAAAAACAAAAAGTCATAGAGCTGATCGAGAGAGGAGGCGCATGGGTGAAAAAAAACAAAGTAGAGAGAGGGGGTGCAAAAGGAGAATTAAATATGATTGTAGAGGGAAGCATGATGAAGGAAGATCATTTTATCCGGAGGGTTTTTCTGAAAGAACTCAGCAATTAAATAGTGGGGAGCGAGGGAAGCTCTGGGAAGGTTGTACAAGGGTAAGCAAGGAGAACATGATGGACTGTGAGGGTGCAATGGCAATTGTTGCAGAGAGGTGAAGGGGAGCCAATAAGATGTGAGTGAGTGAGGTGGGTGTGACCTATTCTAAGATGAGTAATATGAACGTTGTCGATCAAGAGAGGTTGCTGATGGTGGGTTTGATCGGAATGATGGGCTGAATGACGTGGAGTTTGTTATCAAATTGGGAGTTCCATGAGGTTTGCCAGTGGTTACGAACAAGGGAAGCGATAAGTGGTTTGACGCCAGAAAGGGTTTGGGAAAAGGGGTAGGGGAGTTGAGGGCAAGCTTAGTGGCTAAATCAGCCCTGTCATTTCCAAGGATGCCAACATGGCTGGGTAGCCAGAAGAAAAGAATACTTTTCCTGTAGAGGTTAGGCAGGAGTTTTCGGAGAGGAGGTGGGATGTGAAGTTGTTTCATTTAAGATTGAGTAAAGAAGTAAGAACAGCCTTGAGTCGGAGAAAATGGCAAAGCGGGCAGTACTCAATCAAGTTGAGGGCGAGGAGAATGGCCTTTGCCTCGGCTAAAACGATGGATGAGTAGTCAGGAAGTCTGCTACTGAGGGTGATGGAGCATCTGTCTTGTTTTCTTTCTTGGAGCTATCAGTATAGATGGAGGTGTAATTTGAGAGGTGGTCTTTGATTTGGTTGTGGACAATGATGAAGAGGTTAGGGTGGGTTTGGATTTTGTGATGAGTGTCGAGGCCCAGGTAGATAGAAGAGAGGGGGGTGGCCCAAGGAGAAAAAGTGGGCCAGGAGAAGGCGCCGAGAGTGGCTGGGTTGATGCCAAGATAGAAGAAGTCTGATTTAATGCATAAGCTAAAGAAAGGAGATAGGGTTTTAGTCCTATCTGAGAGGGTGAAGAAATTGGGGTATCTAATGAGGTTGTAAACAGGGTTCTGGGTGTTGGTAAGGAATCTAAAAGCATAGGAGAGGCTAATCTTTCTAAATTCAAGTAGAAAGGGGGGTTCATTGGCTTCAACATGAAGGCTGGTGATTGGAGAGGTCCTGTAAGCACCTTAATTGACAAAGCCTGAGGGCTTCATTTTGGGAGGATGATTAGGGGTTTGAAGGTTTTGGGAATTAAGCAGGCAGCAGTGTTGATAAGGATATTACTGAAGTTTGACATGGGATCCTCACCCTTTAGGATATGGGGAGAGAGGTGTAAGTCACAAAGGGTTTCGAAACAGGGCCAGTCAGCCTTCTCAAGGTTCCAATTGAGGGGGTGGTCAGTGGGGGTTTGAAGTTGGCGGGTATAAAAAGAGGGTAATGATCACTACCACAGAGTCCAGCAGTGGCTCTCCAATTAAAATCAAGGAGGTTGGGGGAACAGATAGACAGGTCAATACAGGTAAGGGAGCCTGTGGCAGGGTGAAGTAGGTCAGGGAGTTAGTGTTGAGCAAGGAGAGGCTGTCCTGCTGAAGAGTATTTTCGATGTGCTTACCTCTGGGGGTGGTGGTAATATAGCCCCACAGAGGGTCATAGGCGTTGAAGTCATCAAGAAGGATGAAGGGGCAAATGTGAGTAGAGTTAAAAAGTGTAATTAAGATTCGCAAGTGGTCAAAAAAAGGATTTTTCATATACGGTTCGAAAGTCGTGTTAGAAAGAGTTCTACCTTTCTTTATATATATACTAGTAAGCATATAGGTTGTCATAACGATAGAAACACCTGTGACTACTACGGGGAGTACTACCCACAATCACCCACAGAAAAACGCAAAACAAATTATCGCGGAATTGGTACTCACGCTTGTGCTTGTAAGTTAGTTTTAGCAGTTTTATCTTGTTCTTCGCGACCATGAAATTTGAGATATTTCAGTCTCAACACATATATCGAAAGGATAAATTTCAATACCTACGCTAAGGATACAGTTTATTCTGAATAAGTTTTTTGTGAAAATCTGAAAGAACAAATCATCATGGACATATCGCACGTTGAAGGTAGCACTGAACTAATCATTAACCCAAATCGCAATAAAAAGATCGAGCCATAAATATTTGAACCAGAAAATGAAATAGCAAGTTTTTGAAACTTTTCATAATGTTTTGGGAAAAGAGCTATATATTACCTGCAGGGACGTATAAAGTGGGGGCCATGGGTGGGGTTTCTTTCAATAAAAAGGTATTTTTTTTTTCAATTTTAAGAGACTTTTTTCAGTTTTCGGAAAATTTCCTGATATAAAATCTTAAATTTCAAATACTTTCATACGCCGCTGAATACCTGTGTGATAAGGTTAATTTCGCTAGTATTCTGATTTCATGTGTATGTGTGTGTGTGTGTGTGTGTGTGTATTTTATGGGGAGGAAGGGGGTGGGTCACGAG